>PVLD010004380.1:0-126098 GCA_004027595.1 Dinomys branickii
GGGTATGTGGGTTATTTCTGCTTTAAGCTCTTTCATGGCCTGTTGGAGTTGTTTAATTTCGGATGCAATCGTTTCATATCTTGAAGTTATGAGGCTTCCTGGTTCCCCTGTATCTTCATCTTCAAAACTTGTTCTGGGTGGGGTTGAGTTTTGAGACTGCGTTTTGTTCCTCTGTTTTCCCATTTTTGGGTATCAGATTGAAAATGTGAAGCTATAAATTCCACGGGCAGTTCAGCAGGCGGAGGTCTGCTGCAAAGGCTGCTCCAATGATTCCTTCTCTTTGGGAGAATGTCCCTTAAGCTTTCTGCTGAGATTTGTTCTTCTGTCTTCCCTTTTTTGGGTATCAGATTCAAAATATTAAGCATTAGATTCCCCAGGCAGTTCAGCAGGCAAAGGTCTGCTGCAGAGGCTGCTCCAATGACTTTTCTTTGGGGGAATGTCCCTTAAGCTTTCTGCTGAGAGTTCCGCTTAAAAGGCTGCAGAGATGTTATTTAGCTACTCCCTAGCGAGAGACCTGGGTGAGGTGTGTGAGACCGCTCCCCCGCCCTCCCAGGGTTCCCTGCAGGTATAGGAATGGATCTCCTCCCCCACTCGGTGATCTGCTCACGAGCGCAGATAGCTCACCAGTTTTCGGAGTCCCTGCAGGCAGGAAGGTTCCAAGGTGCCAGTTTTTTGTGCTATGCTCGCAATCCGCCGCTCACAGCCACTTGTTTCCTCGCGCTCTCCGGGTCTGGGGGAGGGAGCGGGATGCTGCGCTCCTAGGCTGTGCAGCCTGCCCGATGCGCGCGAAATGTGAGACTGCCGGGCGTTGCCGCTGCTAAAAAGCCGATCTCTGTCGGGAGTGGCTGGAAAGCTGCGCCAGCTCGGGAGGCGGGAGGGACCGAGCTAGCTGTGGCCCCCAGGGCTCTCGGACCCAGCCAAGTCCCCTACCCGCGCGGAGCGTCTCCGGCTCCCAGCGTCTGGGGCTTTCCTGCGTCTTGCCACGGCAGTTTGGGCCGCCCTACCGCATCTCCCCCGGCAGCTCAGAGAAACACGTTCAGTTTGATCTTCCCAGCCGAGGTCCCGGCATTCATGCTCATCAAGTCTGTCTCGAGCTGGTGGTGTTTATCAAGGAGGATCGCTCCTTTGCTGCTCACCTGGTCGCCATCTTTCCGAAAGTCCCGCTTTTCATATATTTTAATTTGGCTATTAGAGAATGTAAATCACTTGTGTGGCTCACATTCGTTTCCTGCCTGATATCTGGACAGCACTGGATGAGGCCAATGAATAATGAGTCACAGTATCATGCCTATCACTCCTCACCATCAGTCACAGAGTTCTTAAGTGCAAAATGTTTTAAATGATTTCCACACCACAAAGCTCTATTAAGCATTTCCCTTCTTTTTATGAATATGAAGATGGTTTCACAGCATATACTGCACCAAATCACAAAACGCACAGTAGCACGATGAATCCATGCCTCTCTGATTCTAACGCCTGGGTGCCTTCTCCTGTGCTAGAGGCTGCATGGGGTTCAAGCCACAGGAGTGAAAAGGGCCTTGCACAAGCACTCCCTACACTCCCCTTGCTTGTAGTGCACGTGAGCACGCTAGCCCTACAAGGGCACAGGAGTTCTTTGGAATTTATGGATGGCAACGTGAGGGACGCTTTATCTTCTATCAGTGCAGCCATTCTGGTTCCATTTTACCTGAGCCTAAACCCACATCTGCTAACAGAAAAGACAGGAAAATAATTTACAGACAACAGGGAACACATATTTAAAGGAACATTTTGAATGAGAAAAAATGCATGTGTCATTTGCCATGTTATTTGTAAAATATTCAGTAAAGGAACAGTATAAGAATGCTAATTTTAATACCTAAGTAACAGTAGAAAATGCTGATTACAGGCTGTATGATTCAAAATTCAAAATACCATATTATGTATACACTCGTTACAGCTTTGTAAAAGCATCTATATACCACAGAAGGAAACTGACAGGAGACACCAAGAATTGTTAACAAGTCCCAATGGGTCACTTGGCAACACTGGGAGATAATTTTGATTATTAAAACTCTGGATGTGCTACTGGCATCTACTGAGCTAGGGGCCAGTAATGCTTCTAAGCATCCTGTAATTCACACAGGACATTTCCCAAGATAATTATCTGTCTTTAAACATCAACAGTACTGAGATTGAGAGATTTTGTATTAGAGTGACCCCCACAAATTATTACATAATTCTGTATTTCTATGTTGTAAATTTTCTTCTATATTTTTCATATATTCTATAATGCAATAGCATTCTACAATATAAAGAATATAGAAAAATTATTACTAAAAAAGGGCAACACAAAAAATACAACATAATCATCAATAAAGGGTATTTGATACATAGGGCAAGTGATGCAGGACTACGATTATAACAAATTCCTTCTCAATATGACTTAGATTCACTAAAAAACGTACCTTAAAAGGATATATAAATTATGTAAAGATTAAAACTTGGCCATGTTTACTGAGTCACTTTCTTACAATTGGGATGATTAATTCAACATCTAACAGGAAACTGGCACTGTTTTTGCACTGTTGGGATAGCATTTGCTAAATATCAAAATATTTTTCTCACTCCTCCCAGCAAGTAATGCTTCATGGGTGTTACTATTATTGAGATTGACAATATATGCTACTATTTGCACTGCCTTTTTTTTCTTGACAATTTTCTACAGTAATTCTATCACTGTAATGAAAAATAGAAGTGTAAAATTTATAATCATGTAAATTGTTTAAAAACTACTCATTTTGTGAACTAAACTGCTTGCACTAACAGATTATTTGATTAAAAACTTTATAAAAGCAGGTAATATGCCATGCTCTCAGGCATGAAAGAGAATGTATGTGCAAGGTGTTTTTTTCTTCAGTTTTATAAAATAGAGATGCTAGAATAAAACTTCTTCAGGAAGTACCCATTAGGGTTATATGTGCTATTGAAAAAGACTGACTACGGTCTACAAAATGCTGTACTTTATTGTCTAACCAGAGAAAATTGAAGAGCTCTTAATATTTAGACAGTGGGCAATTTAGTTTTTTCTTTGAGTACTAACCATGATTTATGCAAGTGCTATAAGTAGCATATTTGATACACAGTTCAGAGTAGGTACTTGATTTATGTCAGGTCAATGAAGAACATGTAGAAAGTCACCTATGGCCTATCTAGGGTTCTGCTGAGTCTCCTGACAAGTAGTTTTATATGTTTGATGTTCTTTTCTAAATGTTGCTCATACAGTTTGGAGATTTCTCAGCAAACTAGGTCTGGAGGTTCCATTCAAACCAGCTATTCCCCTTCTGGGTATTTTCCCAGAAGATCTGAAAACATCGTATCACTCTGATATATGTGCACCCATGTTTATAGCAGCGCAATTTGTAATAGCTAAATTGTGGAAGCAACCCAAATGTCCATTCACAGAGGACTGGATTAAAAAACTGTGGCATTTTTATATGATGGAATATTACTCAGCTATAAAGAGGGACAGATTTGGGGCCTTTGTAGGCAAATGGTCACAATTAGACACCATACTCTTAAGTGAAATAAATCAGAAGTATATGTGCAAGCAACATATTGTGTCACTGGTGTAAGAACCTGAGGGTGGGAATATAATCTAAGAGACATGAAGGAAATCTGTTCAAATGTAAAGAACAGATGGGATGAGGGAAAGGAGAAAAGAAAGAGGCAAAAATGTATGTATGTATATATGTATATACATATGTGCAGGATGGCTAACACGGTTCTACTATTGTCTTATGTCACTTAATGGTAAGGAATAGTTGATGACTGGTTGTTTGATCAATCTTGTATGTCTTTATGTGTTTTCATGAGCATACACTTTGAAGTTATCAATATGCAATGCAACAACTATTGTTGGTTTCCTGTTGCTTTGTCTATAATTCAATTTTGATTATACTGTTATTGTGCTACTTTGTGTATCTTCGTTAATGCTTTCCTTTTTTTGATGTAGTTCTTTTTCTTTCACACTTTAAAAAAATTATATAATAAAACGAAAGAGGAAGGAAGGGATAATTATCTATGTGTGTATGTAAGTATGTATGTATATGCAGCATATCTAACAGTGGTACTACTGACTTAGGTCACTTTATTGTAAGGAATAGTTGATGATTATTTGCTTGATCAATTTTGCATGTGTATAGCTGTTTTCCTGAGTATACACTTCGGAGTTATCAATATGTAATGCAACAACCATTGTTGATTCCGTCACCTTGTCTGTAACTCAGTTTTGCTTGTACTATTCTTATGCTACTTTGTGTCTGTTTGTTAATATGTTTTTGTTCTTTTACTTTTAAAATAAAAGTGTTAGAAAAACTAAAAAAAAAAAAATGTTGCTCATAGATTCATTTATTCACAAACTTATTTCTTATCTCAATTATTGATATATTTGTATATTCTTCTAAAATGTTGGCACTTTAAGGGCAATAGTACTTTGCCTGAAATCTAATTTTCAATAAAGAACTATAGAATATGAAACTGGTGCAGAGAACTTGCCAACATTCAGAGGTGAAATGTGTTAAAAGTCAGGATTTGAACTCAGAAGGTCTTACTCCAAACTACCTATTTTCCCACTTTATCAGAATGGAAAGACAAAAGGGAAGGTAGAAGAGTATCAACTAAAATGAAAAAAAAGTTTTAGATTTTAAGCAAAGTAAAATGTAATCAGTGGGACACAGCACAATTGAAAAATTGCTATCAACAATTTGCATATATAGTACCTCAGACATTAAGTCAGTTCATCCAACATTATGGAAAATCAACTCTAACCACTTGGACCATCCTAGATGAGCTTCTTAACAAGAGGAACTATCTTTTGTCTGTTTGTGTAACTAATTCATAAGTTGCTGGGAGAAGAGATGACAACCATACAACACAGACCCAGTGCAATAATTGTAACAGCAAGTGGTAAGTACTACGGAGCTGGCACGTGTGACACCCAAAAAGGATGTAGAGATGGGAAACAAGTTTTGGGGAATAAATGAATCTATAAACAAAAGTTAGAAAAGAACTTCAAATATGTGACTCTAGAGTGACTTCAGTAGATAAGCCAGGTGAGGTAAACAGCTAATTTCCAGATTAGAGCATTAACTTAAAGCAGACAAGGAGTTCCACAGTAAAGTTATATGAACTGTAATTCCCAAAGTACCACAAACCTATCAAGATCAAGATCATGCCATCTCATTACAATGACACCTGGGCAGGCAATCCTATGTCATATGTTAATATTTGTATTATTAGGAGACCAAATGGTAGAAAAATAGGAAAGTGGGTTCTGGAGCTCACTGCCTGAGCTTTTAGTTCATTTCTGCCATTTTGAACCTGTATGATTTTAGGCAATTTAAATTACTTCCATCTGTAAAATAAGGCCAGCAGTGACGTTTGTATCATTGGAGTATTCGTCTATGAAATGGACATATAAAGTAGTTGAAACAATATGAAGAACAACAGATGCTTAATAAATGTTTCTTGTTATTAGTGTGATCTTTATTTTCAAAAAGCTATATTAACATATAATATTTAAAGAATCATGGGGCTTCTTTAAGATAATGTGATATTCTAAAGTTACTGCAACTAAAAAATAGTCTTGTTTTGGGTGCATCTAGTAATTTGGGACATTGCCATTAATTCAGAATTAAGAGGCAAAGCCACACAAATATAAATGATGATGGTAATAATGATGACAGTAATTATGATAATTCTCCCCCTAAACATGTAATCGTATGATTACACACTAAAAGCTGCATCTTTTTTGTGGTTTTGTTATAATGACATTTATTTATTTATTTTATTAGTACATGTTTACAGTACATAATATTTACATGCCTTGTGGGGACTTGGTACATGTACATAATACATCTTAATTTCCTTTTACACTTCCTCCCTCCTCCTCTACCTCTTCCGCCAGCTCTTCTTCACCTTTATATTTGAGAAAAGAGCCATTTCCCTCCCTTCCTTACTATCTATCTTTTACTTTGTTCTTTATTTATACTTGAGTTTCCCCTTTTGGGTATCTTCTTACACAGTTAAAAGCTATATCTTTAACTATAGCAGTAAATATTTTTATCAGTAAAAAAGCTGTTGGAATCTCACACAAGATATAATTTGAGCATCTCAAATTTGCAAAGAACTATAAACCATTCATAACAAAATGCAAATTGACAAGTAATTATAGATGGTAAATAACAGAAACATCAGACTTCATTCTTTTTTCCAAAGCAGACTCTTCCCCTCCTCCCACTCCCCAAGGCAAACCTGTGCTGCAGCATTCAAGGAGAAAACCTAGAATTACTAAACCTTCTTGCTTTTCTAGTGTACTAGTATTCAGACCTTCTGCTGAAAGATATGAGGGAAATAGTGTAAGCATTAAACATTGGCTACAGTAGTAATAAAGAAGAGACATCCCATATCTACCCCTCCATACTGCCAACACATCACTCTTACTATTGTCAGGACATCTGCAGCAACACTAAGCCAGTTTTTGTATTACCGTATTAAGTTTCAGAATACGCCATAAAATCATACTGTGGGCAGCGCAGGTTGGTTATTATCAGCCACAATTACCACAGCACAGTTCCCCATCATCAGTCCTACCATCTGTCCTCACAACTCTTTCCAAGCACGGGCTTGGTCGAACAATTTTAAACTGGGCAAGGTCACTACACAATTAGCCTCCACAAATGGGAATGGTGTGAAAAATCTAATTACAGCTGTGGATAAACACAAACAAAGACATATGATTGGCAATAGCCCTGTCTAGACTTGGTGGCACAGTGTCACTGAGTACAAAGAACAAGCACATGCTTTTAAGGTAACTATCTCTTACGTATAGCACAAAAGGAAATGCCATGATCATGTGCTCTAAATTTCTCTAAGATATTTAACAGTAATTTAAAAACAGGAATAAAAAGCAATATATTCTATCACATATACATTTGCTAAATCTCTAGGGAAAAATGCCTTTCTTCAACAAAAAGATAATTCTTGTCAATCAGCCATGCCATAACCCATGTGAATAAAAGAAACAGCTTGCCTGTGGCACAGAGGTACTGAGTTTAGTAAAAGAAATAAAGTGTCTTCTTTACATATTCATTTCATACATATCAAATTTTTCTTTTCTCATTTCCTTTCCAAATAAAATTATGTTGAAACTTATTTGCTTATTGTTGTTTCAACAATATTCAATTGTCTACATAAAACTTTCATTCTACACTCCTAAGAAACTCATCAAAATAGGGTCACAGTGAAGTTGGTATCTTAGATTTTCCCCTTAAAATTCATATGGCTTCAGAGGATTTGAATTGTCAGTATTTGAATTGTCAGTTTCCTAGACATTCAACATGTCTGGTCACTCATGTTTAAAGCCAAACCTGAATGTGCATTACTTTTTGAGAAGTTATTAAAGTTAAAATAAGTTATCAAGTCAGTGCTATTTCAAAAGATTGTTGATAAAAAAGAACATTTAACTGTAACCATACTGAGCAGACAGTTGATTACAGAAAGACATGTCAGTGCACATATGGCAGCCAGATAAATTATGCACATCTGGATTACTTTTGGCAAGAAACATAGCTAAGTGACTAAAGCCAAGTTTTAGCAATCTGTCACTAACAATATGTACATTTATTTTAAAATGTCATGGGCTCAAAGTCATATTTTCTATTTCTTCATAAGCTTTCCAGCTCTTCATGAGACAGAAAACAGGTAACAAAACACATTTCCAAACTGCCAAGGGCTGTATAAATAAGGGGTAATTTTGAACTTCTCCCCATATACACAAGAGGTCTCAAACTCTGAAACAAACTCATGTGTTGTGGGATACAGTGATATACAGATCAAGAAACTAAGTGTTAACATTTTACTTTATAAGTTAGCTGGAAAATGTATTTGCATAAAAATATGGCTGGTCTCTATACAGAGCAGTAAACAATATAACACTTTGGGTAAAGCAAGTGGAAATAGGCTGATGGTGTCTGCATATAAAAGGAAAAGACCAATGTCTCTGCGATCATCTCGGATTTAGTTTCCTTGCTCCTACTGCCAATAACTGACATCATCTAAACCCCAAAGAAATGTTTTCCTATGTCTAGTCCCCTTGATTAAAAGAAATGCCAAGAGACATGAAGGTAGCTCAAACTAGCAGGAACAAGAAACTTTACAATTGGATGTATGAGTATCAGCCAGGTGGGAATGCAGCAGTACCTGTAAGCACAAAACCCATCTTGACTTTTATGCCGCTCACTAGTTATTCTAACATTCCAGGCTTCTTAACAACTTTAGTAAGTATGCCAAGATAGATCATGAAGCCGGGGCGGGGCCCCTGCCGTTCCAGGTGCTGCCTTCCAGTCTCACTTGTGCTGGCAGCAGAGAAAAACCAGAGAACTATTTTATTCATGGAATATTCATACTCTGCTATGCTTCACCAATTTGGCAATTTTATTGCTAATCTTTACTATATAGCAGATCTGAATCATAGTATTTTCAAATGATTTAGGGGGATTTCCCGGTCTCTAAAACATAAAGGCCCAACTACGTTACCTACCTGTCATGGTGCTTTTAGTAACAAAGCACATAACACTCAGGAAATATCCAAAACTGTTGGTCACAATGATCATTATTCCTGTTTTCCTCCTTAAAATGACAAACTGTGAGTAGTACAGTTCATAAGCCATAGAGAGTACAGTAAATCTATTTCCTTCTTAATTCTGATCTTCTCTATTTGAATATAGAGTCAAATATGACTACGACTATTACCACCACTTCTGCCCCTCACATCATCACTGCCGCCACCACCATCACCACCACCATGACCATCATCATCCTGGGGACTGAACCCAGGGCCTCAAGCATGCCTTTACCATTGAGATATACCCCAGCTCCACAGCTGAACTTTTAATCCTATCTGGTACAAAAAATTGTTCAAAAAAAGAAAACAACATATAAAAGATAAAAGAGTAAAAATGACTTCGAATTAAAGGAGTCAATTTGCCCACATTTCACTTTCCAATGCCTCAATGGTGGCAATCTTCATATACTGTTCATTTCTTTAGTCTCTATATCCTACAACCCAAAAGGCGCTGTACACTTATAGGACACAGAAAATGTAAACATACAGATTAAGCGAATCTTGTGTTATGGAATGGCTAGGTACTGGAAAATTCTAACACATGACAAGCTGCAGACAAACACACTAAAGCTCAAAAGAAGACCTGACAGAATGATTCTTAGCATTCAGTACAGAATATGGGCTGCTATACTACCATATTGTTTTAAATGTGTTAAAGACTCCTGGCTCAAAAAAGCTATAAAGAGAATTTATAATTTAGGTTGTTAATATATGATAATTGTCAAGTTAGGGAGAGTAAATATAGGAAATTCTTCCAGCCTTGGGATTCTGTTATCACTTAACATAGAAATAAGACTTGAGAAACTGATGTGCTTTCCCCTAGGTAGATATGGTACTTGTTCATAATGAATTATATGAGGTTTTAGCTAATACTATTTTTCTTAATTCTTCTGTTATGCTTATTTAAGATTTTATTCATAAGACATCCAAAATTTAAAAGAAAATAAGAATAAAGTAATACTTGGATTAATAATATAATGCACATTAAAATAAACTACAACACAGATCATGTGAAGCTTTCTGATCATAATTATTTAATCTTCTATTTAAATGATGAACTCAACAGGTACTTCATGAAATATGGCAACTTGACTGTGGATTAGGTAAGAGGTGAGATCTGGAATCAGACACCCATGATTCTGTAGTTTGTCTTTTAAACATTATCCAAGTAGTTTGTCTTTTATACATTATCCAATCTAATATTCATCCCCAATAAACTATGTATCCTAAGAGGAGTATGTGTACGTACACACATACACACACATGCACTTCAGGGGTGGTATGAGTGCTAAATGAGTACTTGGAAGAGTGTCTATACTAGTGAATAACACATACATACAAGCACATCTCAGGGTAGACACGTATGAAGACTGAATGAGTATCTGCAAGAAACCTAGTAACAAACTAACAAATCAGGGTGATTTAGGAGGTAATGTGCTGGAAAACTACTGATACTGCAGGGACAGTTAGACGGGAGACAGGCAGGGATGTAGGGCCTAAAGCAGCTGATGTGGCATGGCTGACATGGCAGGCAGTTATAGAAATGACCCTCTTCTTACTTCAGGAAGTTGCTCTTTGTGAAACCTTTACAGTGTTAAAAGAGTTATTTTTAGAGACGAGTTTGCATGCATTTTCTGTGTGCCCCGAGACCCTACGACACATAGCTCATCCCAGAAACAAAGGCTAAGACTCTGATGGGTCCATACTATAACAATCAGTGAAAAGTTATTTTAAAGAACCAGCTTACCCCTATAAGTACAGGCACAGCAAAGATACCGGCTGGAGAAGCTCATCTGAGCTCTGCCTTGCTTGTGGTTTCCAACCTGGTAGCCTTGTCCCTGCATTTGCAATATTCTAAATAAACATCTGCTTAGCACTACTTCCATTTCTGACTTCCTCAATCATCCTGGCCTTAATGTCCTCACTCTCTGCTGCCTTTGGCTCTGAGCTCACCTTTGCCTCACTCCTCCAGTTCACACTGGAGTGGAGGAGAGAGAACTGGAGATACCCAAGGAGCATCACTGAGGCTCACTAGCCCCTCAAAGAACACCCACTTGATGCTACAATATGTATCAGAAATTTTATAAAAACTAACGCCCTTGTGAAAAACTCTTTGAAACAGTGATCACAAACACACATGAACTGTCTCTGTGCAAATGATTCCAATCAGAGAATTATACCATAATTAAAAGTCATATAAAAATTGCCTTCCAAAACCCAAAACTTTGTATTTTTAGCTGATTGTATGTCTGTCCATCTGTTTTACTTTTCTTGTTGCTAAGACACAATATGTGACACCCACGACTTAAAAGAGGAAAGTTTTTTTTTTTAAGCTCATAGTTTGTAGAGGTTTCAGTCCATAGTTGGCTGGCTCCAAGGCAGGGTGAACCGGCAGAGGAGAGATGGCCCATACCACAGCGGTAGAAGGTTGCCAGCCTGTCTTCTTTCTTTCCCTCTATATTCTATCCAGGTTACAAAGCTATTGGTTGGTGCCACCCACACTCAGGGTGGGGCTTCCATTACCCATACCCAGAACCATACCAACCAGTAGACTGATTATCACAATTGTCACACCCTTAACCTACACTTACACACTCTAGGTCCTACCACCTCTGTAAAGCCCCACTTAATAAGCGCATGAGGTTTAGGGAGGATACCCAGAGACAAGCAAAAACACTATCTACAGAATTTCACTATATTGTCCAGGCTGGTCTTCAACTCCTGGGCTCAACGATCCTTCTGCCTCAGGTCTCCCAAGCAACTAGGACTATGACACAATCATAAAATGCCTAGCCAATTGACATGATGTTTTACAATTATAGTAAGTTCTCTTAGATCCTAGAGGTATGTAAGTCTAACACCTCAAAGATGAAACTAAAAGAACAAATAAAATTCAGTGCGGAGTCTAAGATAAGAGTGGGTTTTCATTTTAAACCCCTAGACCAGTGGTAGCAAACCTATGGCACATGGCTGCAGTGAGCATAGAGAGCCTTCTCTGTTGGCATGTGAGCCACTCACCCCAGTACTGCCTCAGTAGTCAAGCATTCAGGTTTCATTGCAGTGTTGGCACTTTGCAATAAATAAGTGGGTTTTGGGTTGCAGTTTGGGCACTTGGTCTCTAAAAGCTTCACCACCACTGCCTAGAATATGTATGAAACATCCTTGGTCGCAGATATCATTATAATTTCTAAAAAGATTTTCATACTCAAAAAGGACTAAACAACTGGCCACTTCTGGTGACACATAATGTTTCACCAAATCCTTCCTCAGATCAGCTGCTGAGAGGGTAGTGAATCCTTATTAGCTTCCCTTAAGATAATATATGTTTATTTCAAGTAACCCTGAAGATTTAATTGTGTTTTATCATCAAAAATGGCATCCTAAGAGAGAGGAATGAAGAGTACCAAGAAACTTTTCCTATCTCTTTTAGAATGCCAACATTCACTTACTGGAGTTCTTTAATTCTAATCTTATTTTGCATGGACTGCAACAGGGTGAAGTGATGTGTTCTCAAACTGTAGTCTTTAAGGGTGCTTGCTATTGACAGAAAGAAATGAACATGGTAGGAGAGTAATAAAAAATACACACACACACACATACACACATACACACCCCACCACCACCACTACCACCGCCACCACTGGAAAACGTGGCTTCAGAAAAGCAACTTTTAAAACGGATATTCCCTGTTCCAAACAAAATAACATTTAAGAATTTATGCTAAATGTTCCTGTGGGGTTCTCATTACTTGATTATAATACACAAAAAAATATTTGGGGTCTGTTAAAAAATTGATAAAACAGTTATCCTTGATAATAAGACAGAGATCATTTCAGACTCTTTCCCAACAGGTGGTATTAAATTGTAACTTTAATTCAGGTGAACTATCTGTATTTTAGCAAAGACAGGAAACTTACTTCAGGGCAAGGCTAAGTAGATAGAGGAGCTCTATCCTGACCTCAGATGTTCAATCACATTTCAAAGTCTATTTTAAAATGTATTTGTAAACATTTTGATGGCTTCTGGAATCTAAAAAACCACTCTTTTCAAAAGATGCAATTAATATGGTATTAAAAACATATGATGACAATGTCTTTCTGGAATTATCCTAATTCGGTTATGATGAATCTAAATAAATTCTAAACTAATTAATTCTTTCAAACAATAGCATTTCCAGTATTTAAAGGAACTGCCCTCGTAAAAGCCTTTCTAATTTAATTTTATTTGTCCATTATTTGTAATGCCCTGTTAAGATTAACCGAAACAAAGCACAAGGGTTATTCCAAATGCTCAAAATTGAGATGTTATCATTACTCAATCCAATTTTCTTCTAAGCATCCATGTGTCAAAATCACCCTAAAATTTTCTAATAGTTCAACATATATATTGTGATTATTCTACAGAATGGTTTGAGAAACAGTAAAGTTTAGAATGTATGACAAGTCAGGCAGTGAGAATGACAACATTTACGATAGATAAAACTTCTTGTGGGTAAAGAAACAACAGGAACACTCACATATAAAACCTTCAAACAACTGACCAATATACAGTAAGATGCTCAGTAACTTCCAAGAAATGATTTTACTTTAAGCTTCTACTTAGATGTATATAAAAAGGCAGACTAGTACTCCACAAAGTAGTTTTAAAAGTACTGCTGTCTTATAAATATTCAACCCTTGCCATATTTTTCATAAGATGACATAAGGTAGAAGTTTCTTCCAAAATTTATGACCTCCCCCCTACTAATAGCTAAAATGACTATTCTCACTAAAGACTGACTGTAAATTTGCTAAACAGAGCAACACAATGAACATATCCAACTACCAAAAATGCTGCAACTATTAAATCATAGGTAGTAATAATTACATATCAACTAACTATACTAGTATACTGATAGCATGAAAACAATCTCACCACAATTTTTAAACTATACTTAAGCACTATTATAAATATCATACTTTTTCAGTAGTAAAGTATCTGTTAACTCAAGTGGGTAAGAGAGAAAAGTAATTTCAAATTAATTGTTGACAGTACTTTAATTAAAACAACTCAGTAGTTTATTTCAGTAAAGTATTAGGTATAATTCATTAGTTTTACAAGTAAATGAGATTCATAGATGAATGGTAAATAGCATTAAAAATTTATTAGTTCTAAAATTCGTAACTTTAAATTATAATTATGCACATATAAAGTGATCAGAATATAACCGTGATGTTATAATATTCAGGTCTGAGTTAATTCCTATGCTATAGTTATTTCTATTTTATTAAAAAGCATTGGCTTTTTGTCATCTTATCACTTTCCTGTGATTTCACTGGAAAATTATGCATCGAAATTCATTACTCAAAGCATCCATTGTTAAATAGAACCCAAACCACCAATCCAACAATGACAGAACAAGAAAATTTAACACAGTCATGATTCTTACAAAAAAAACCAAGCAGCAACCAAACAGGTCCCAATATTAAGCGCTAGAGCAAAATTCCACTGCCTGAAAGTTATTAATTTCACTTGAAAATCTACATAGCATCAACACTTTCTGAAATTCATTAAACCTTTTTAATTTTTTTTTATTTTAAAAGTAAAAGAACAATAACATATTAACAAACACACAGCCATTTACAAAGTAGCACGAGAACAGTACAAGCAATACTGAATTACAGACAAGGTGACTGGGAATAACAGTGGTTGCTGTATGACATATTAATAACTTTAAAGTGGCTACTCAGGAAAACAAATATAGACATGGAAGATTGATCAAATAATTAATCATTAACTGTTCCTTTCAATAAAGTCATTAGTACAACTATGTTAGCTATCCTGCATATACAATTTCCCCCTTCTTTCTTTCCTCTTTTCCCTCATCCAAACTGCTCTTTACTTTTGAGCATTTTCCTTTCATGTCACAATGTCCATCATACCTCCTAATTTTTATTCATTCTTTCAGATTCTTACACTACTGAGCAATAAGTTGCTTATTGTTATGGTTGATACATTGTGTCAACTTGGGGAATCTAGAGATTTGGGTGAGTGACTCAGGAGGAAGCTCGGGTGCTTCCTTTGTAAACATCCTGAACCTGTGGAAAAGGAGGGCATGGAGATTGTGTTAGCGGTTCACGACCCTTGGGTGGGGTAGGTTGTTTACAATGTAGGGAAGAAAAGGAGGCTGCTTGCTGCCATTCCTCCCTTTTGCTCTGGTGGTTTTTGCTGTGCTCTGCTGCCCTGAACAGTTTGCCCTCTGCCATGTGCCACTCTGCCTCTGAACCAGCTAGTACGGACTGAAACCTCCACAAACTGTAAGCTAAATAAACCTTTCCTTCCTTCAATTTGGGTGTTGGGTATTTTGTCTCAGCAACAAGAGAAAAGTAACCAAGACACTTACACATGCAGGTCTGATGATTTATTTCACTTATGAATAGTCTCTAGTTGTGACCATTTACCTATATATAAAAGCCTCAAGTTTATCTTTCCTTATAGCTGAATAATATTCCATTATATAAAAATGCCACAATTTTTTTAATCCAGTCCTAAGTGGATGGACATTTGGATTACTTCCACAATGTAGCTATTACAAATTGCACTGCTATAAACATGAGTGCACATATAAGGCTGTGATATGATGTTTTCAGATCATCTGGGAAGATACCCAGAAGGGGAATAGCTGGGTGAATGGGACTTTTAGACCTACTTTGCTGATCCTCCAAGCTGATTTCCACAGGGGTTTCACCAGTCTGCATTCCCACCAGCAGTGCAGAAGAGTTCCAATTTTTCCACAGCTTCACCAGCAGCTGTTAATCGATGATTTGTTAATGCTCGCCATTCTTACTAGGGTAAGATGAAATCTCTTATTCCCTTTAATTTGTATTTCTCAAATGACTAATGATGTTGAACATTTTCTCATATATTTATTTGCTATTTGTATTTCTTTATCTGAGAAGTGTGTATTCATCTCAGATGCCCATTTTAGGATTGGGTCTTTGAATGTGGGGAGGTGGATGTTTTTTAATTCTTTACATATGTGATTTTTAAATGAGTAAGACAGAATGATAATTTGCAGAAAACTAGGCAATGAATATAGGTAGTGATGTAAACTGTCAGCAATAAAAAATTTAAAATAAAAATAAATTTAAAGATCTGTATTCATTTAATCCTTTGGAAACAAACTTATATGAGTGCTTTCCATGAACCAGGCCCTGTGGAGGGTATCATTATTTTCATCACGTAAAGGACACAAGGATTCTATAGTTCAAGAAGGTTTGCATATTCTGTGAAACAGAAATATCCTTGAAAATTTTAAATTAAGTATTTTACAAAATAAGTGGAGAGCTGAAAGGTACAGAGAAGGAAAAAGGAAGCATTACTGCTCAAAACAATTTCTTTGCTGCTACTGGTTACAAATGGTGCAGTATTCAATCTACTTATTTTTCAAACTTCTTTTCTTTTTTTGCAGGGGGTGCTGGGAATTGAACTCATGATCTCAGGCTTGCCAGGCAAGTGCTTATGCCACTGAGCTATATCCCCAGCCCTCAAACTTATTTTCAAGCTTTCTTTTTAAGTACTTTTTCAAAGATACAAGTTTGGCCTCCTTACAGTTGATAGCTGTATGTACCACCTTCCAAGTCTCATGCACTCCTAAGTGGAGATTTAGGGATAGGATTAGATCATAGGGCAGTGACACACATCAATGGAGTAGTCCACTGATGAGTTTACAGCTGGGTGTGATGTTTGGAGGTGAAATTTGGTCAGAAGATGTGGGTCAATGGACGTGTGACTTGGCAGGGAACGATTTCCTCTTTGTTCCCCTGACCCTTCTGCTTTCAGACACCATGCCATGAGTTGCTTCTCCTCCGCTATGCCCCTCTGCCATGCCACCCTACTTTGGAGCCAGAAGACTGTGGACTGAAATCTCTCCAAACTGTGGGCCATTTTATGAAAAATGATATATAAATTTAACATCATTCCAATCAAAATACTAACGACATGTATATAGAACTAGAATAGCCAAAGAAATCCTGAGTAATAAGAGCAAGGCAGCAGGAATCACAATCCCAAATTTCAAGTTATATTACAAAGCTATGGGGAAAAAAAAGCAACGTACTGGCATAAAAACAGACCTGTGGATCAGTGGAACAGACGTGAGGATGCAGAAACAAGCCCAAGCACATTCAGTCATCTAATCTTTGAGAAAGGGGGCAAAAACATACACTGGAGAAAAACACAGCCTCTTTAACAAATGGTGCTGAGAACACTGCTCCTCCACAACCAAAAGAATGAATATATACCCATTATCTCTCACCATTTGCCATTTAAAAGGATCAAAAACCTAAGTATCAGAACAGAAACACTGAATTTAATGGAAGATAAAATAGGCAAACCTCTTGAAGACATCGGGCATAGGAAAGGCTTTTCTGAGCAGAACCTCAGTTGCATAAGAAATAACAAAAATCAACAAATGGGATTATATCGAATTAAAAATCTTCTAAATAGCAAACAACCAACAGAGTAAAGATGAGACAAAGAGAAGTACTAGAATCTCCCACTTTCTCAGCAGTTGGAGGAGAGCATGGCGAGGGCATGGCTAGGCCAGTGGCTTCCCAAGGACTGGGACAACTTGTTTCCCTGTCCTCCCTGGCTATTTAATAATAGCCATTCTTCTCCATTCCAACATGAGTGTAACTGACTGTCACCATGGGGCTTTTCCCAGCTGCTACGACTTCAAATCCTATTGTTGCCTTTTTGAAGAAGGAAAGATAGATGAGGGAAGGATCTGGGCCCATTGTTAACCTCCCCAACCCTTACAGCTAGCCTTCCTGAAAATTTTGTAGTTTCGGGACTCCTCTCTCATTGGATCATGGTTCTAACAGCTGAAGCTGTCTTTGGAGTCCTGCATCAATCATGGACCTGTATTTGGATTAATCATAACCCTGCAACTACTATATAAGCAGAACTCCACACCCACATCTTTGGTGAGTTCATGAGGGCTCCTTCTGGTGTAAGGACCCCCTTTGGCTGCAGTATAGCCATGTTAAAATGAAGGCTTGCTTCGGTGGTCCTTTAAACCTGTTCATGATTTATTTCTCAGGTAATGTAGGATCCAAAAGTCCTGCAAATCCATTTGAGATTCTTATCATGAATGGTGTGGACAGAGTTGCCAGTTTGAAAGTTTGAAAGAAAGAACAACAAATACTAGGAGCTGTTAGCACTGAAGCGCTCCAGAGACCTACACACAGCAAAGATCAGCAGCAGAGACCAGCACCCAGCACAGTGAACCTAAGGAATCAGGCACAAGTTGGCACTCAAGACCACCATCTATGGACAACCCATGGTGTCTGGCAGCTTTTGGCATCTAGCACTATGCAGTGTCATCTGGTGACATCAAGACTGTTAGTAGAGCTGCACAAGACTGTTAGTAGGGCTGCACTTTCCTGATCAATGATTTCCATTTAAATTGAGCAAAAGAAGCTAGTTTGATCAGCAACAAAGAGACAACCTATGGAATGGGAAAATTTTTTTGCCAGCTACTTCTCAGAAGACTAATCTAGAATGCATAAAAAACTAAAAAAGATTAGACCTCCTAAAATAAAAGACCCAATCAAAAAATGGGCTATTGAAATGAACTGCTATTTCTAAAGAAGTACAAATGGCCAATCAGTACATGAAAACATGTTCATGATCACTGACCATTTGAAAAAATGCAAATCAAAACATAATATTTCATTTTACTCCAGAAAGAACTGCTGTCATCAAGAAATCAAATAATAACAAATGCTGGTGAAGTTTTGGGGAGAAAGGACCTTTCCACACTGCCAATAAACTAGTATATCTGCTATGGAAATCAGCATGAAAATTCTTCAAAACACTAAAAACAACCATTTCATTTGACCCAGCTATACTTCTCCTGAGTATCTTTCCAAAGATTTCATATTACCCATTTTTATAGCAGTATACCTCAATAATAGCTAAAGACTGTAATCATCCTGTATTACCATTAACAGATGACTGCATAAAGAAAATGACATATATGCACAACAGAATACTACCCAGCATACAAAGGTTAAATTTACTCATTTAAAGGAAAATGGATGCACATTAAGGCCATGCTGCTAAATGAAATAAGACAGGAGGTTAAATATCATATGGTTTCTCATACATGAGAAATCTAGAAAGTAAATAATTTAAAGAGAAACGTAAAAGATATTCAGAAACAGGGAGGAAGGCTCCGTGGAGATGGGAAAGGGATCTTTGGTTGGGAGTGACAGGAGGTAAAACAAATCTGAATATATTTAAATGTAATGCATATTTTTGTTCCAGGCCAAAAAGCTTTTCCACAGAGAGGAACGGAGGGAAAGAGGAAAAGCAAGAAAAATTAATGAATGTGATATGTATCAACTCCCAAAGATGAGCATAATTATTATGCACCACAAACATACACTAATAAAAACAAATATAAAAAATAAGCATTTCTTCTTCCATCTATTTCCTGAAGAAAATTTAATACTATATCCTGTGAATAACAGAATAAACAGGGTCTTTTTACTCTAACTTTCTCTTAATAGAATGAGTTTAGAATTGAGCTACCGTAATACTTACTGCATTGTTAAGTTTTACCCCTTCCAAAATTACATATATATACATGTGTAAAGACAGATATTCACATTCTAGAGAAAATCATCACAAAACTTTATAACTAAATAATCATTATAATAAAAGAGTATCTCTTTTGACTGCAACTGATGTTCCACACCAAATATTCTGTCCTTCACAGATATAGTAAAGAAACATCTATTCAACCACAGCTAGCTAGGATTAAGAAAAGCCCTGCCTTCTGTTAAGCCCTTGTTCGTGTTGTCTGTGAATGTAAATCACTTTTGCATCATTAATATTGAGAAGACAGCTGAGACTTCCCCTACTGTCTCCTCTTCTTCAGGCTCATTTTTTGGGGTAATGCGTATGTATAAGCACCAGCTTTTTCTTATATATAAATCAAAATTCCATTAAATAGTATCTCAAGGAAATACAGATTGCTGAAGAACTGGGCATACAAAAGACCCAGATTCAAACTAGTTTTGGCATTTTACTTTTGATTCTGGATTAATGCCTATCTTTATTGTAAACACAAGTGAAAAGATAGATGTAGGCAACACACATTCATCCTTTAAAGTGAAACATCAAAAGAAGACATAGAAGAAGTTATGTAAGAAAATGTGGTATGTCCAGAAGATTTCACACAATGCATTTTTATCAGTACTTACAGGCAATGGACCTTAAATTATGAAGAAAGGCTGTCTTTCTACTATAAAGGGAACAAATCAAAAACTGTACTTTACAAGCAATGTCTTCCAATTGGAAAAAGAAAGAAAATAGAAAAGCTCATTTATTCTGTTTGTCTAGTAAATATATAGTACCAGTGTGACTATTTAAACAATCAAAGTTCATGAAATCTGGGAGAACTTTTAATGCAATTGGAATCAATTCAATGGTACACTTTAATTTTTTAAGTGCTTTACTTTATTCTATGCTATGGGGACTGAGAGTTCATTTGCCTAACTTGTTGCAGGAGTTGTTGTGCAAGAATTAAATGCACTTTGGCTGGACAATGACAATGAAACAAATCTGAATATATTTAAATGTGATGCATATTTTTGCTTCAGGTCAGAAAGTTTTCCCATGAGAAGATATCTCCAATTATAGCTAAAAATCAAAGACAGTATGTCATATTCCCCTTAGATTCTTTTAGGAATAATTCAATATATTATTAGGATTATATCTCTCTTCACTAACAGGTGTAGAATAAATGGTGGTTCTCTGAGCTGTCAAATTTTTAGCTCAAAGACTTCTAAAGTAAATCATTGATTACAACTATGTACAAGTATTATTTCTGCAAAGTATCTAATAATTTTTGAGTGCTATTTAATATGAAAGTTTTTCTATTTCAATGGACAACAGCACTTCAGTAAGAGTTTATCACTCTGGTCTTCGTTCATTATTCCAACAAAGATTTATTATACATGTGCTACAGTTTAATGGAGATGGGAGGGGGTTATGAAATTAATCACACAGACAAGATGACTGAGTGATCTATGTAGGGGCAGTAATCATCACACTGCTAGTGTTTATCACATAACCAGGGTGCTATGGGAACTAAGGGCTTGAGTCGCTTGCTTTTTGGGAGGAGTCTCTTTTCAGAGGGAATCATAAAATCTTCCAGGAGTTTGATGAAAATTGGCCAGCCTAGCAGTGAAGGAGGGGGTGGGGTTTGCAAGCCCTTGGAATGTTCTTGTGCCATTAGTCTTAGTGAGTGAACCTGGCACTTCCAGGCTATGTGACCAAATCCTCAAGGGGTCGATAAGACCTGTCAGGTCACTGTACACTTCAAAATGGGAGCAGATGCTCACTCCACAGATGGCTGCTGATAGAGTGTGTGGGTGTGGTTAAGACTATTCTTGGGCTCATCTAATCTTAAAGATATAGAGACTCTCAAAGGGGTGGAGGAAAAAGATAGTTTTGGGGCCACTACAGCAGAGTTGACTTTCTTTGGAAAAGATCCAGAAGTTGCTAATTTAAAATGACCTATCTACTGTTATTCATATTTTGAGGACAAAGTGTAACAAAAAGAACACTCATTCTGCCTACCATTCTGTCTCAATATTGCCCTTCTACATCTCCCTAGAAGAGACTGTAAAGTTGCCCTTAGTTACAGAAAAGATGTTCTGGGTGTTTGCAACATTCCAGCTGCCTCTACTGTTTTTGGTAGGTTTTCAACTAGTAGAATGGTCACGGCGCCTGCACACACAAAGTTGTGGAGTCCTTACACTACCATTTGCTCTCCAGAGCTAGATCCATCTACAGCATTAGTGCACAGTAAGCTCAGGGGATGGGGCTGGGTACTCTCTGGAGGACAAAGTGCTAACACTCAGTAATTTTGCAAACATATGAAGACAACACTGCTCACCTGCCAAGGGTGTGGCACCATGTTCTGGCTAAGAAAACGGTAACTAATTTTACTCATCCCAGCAAATTCTCAGGGTGTAATGGGAGTTGAAAAACAGCATCTTGGAAGCTGCTAAAGGGACAAACATGATTCGAAAATGACTGGGTGGGAGAGTCATATTTATGAATCCTTAGTGAGGCTGTTTCATGGTTCAGATAATATTGCTTTGGCTAATGTCTGGTGTACATATACAGGGATTTTAATAAAGAGAAACCACTTCACTGAAATCATTGAATATACTTTGGGTAACATACTTGGGGCAACATAAATTCATTCACTTTGGCTGAACTGAAATGACACTGTTACCATGTCTATTTACCATAGAACTGGGAAACAATAGAATTATAAATTGTTTTAGCCCTGTGATCTTCAGAGTTCTTACACTCTGTGAAACATATCACAGATCAATATTCGATTTACTTGACAATATTTAACTGGTCTGATAATTCTGTTTTTCTTATCTATTTTTCTTTTATTTTACTCCTGTTGCTCTCAATTCTACATTGCTTGACTTAGTTTAGAGCAATGTTATTTAAACTGTGATCTGAGAATGAGATGTAGTAACAACCTGAAAATAAACTTAAAAAAAAATTTGTGTAATAATTTGACATGGCTGTAGCTCTCAAACATGTGATCAGTAGTTTCATTTCAATGAACATATGCACCAGTTAAATATATTGGCTGGAGATGTACTGGGGGAAAGAATGGGTCCTTCATCACAAATAGTTTTAATTAGTAGGTAAACTGTTATAGAATTTGATAGGATAAAACGTCCTAATTTTAACCCTTAGACAAAGAATAAAGATGTTGGTGTTTGCAACACTGCAGCTTATGCTATTGTTTTGGGAAAATTTTTAATCAGTGCCAGTTGTAACTATGACTTGAAGACAAGAGGAAGGGAGGATGAATCTTGGGGCAGGGAGATGAAAATAACTGTACTCAACTTCAAGTACCCTGATGCTTGGTATAGTACACCTAAGACGCTTAGCATCTGAACACTTCAGCTAAGCTGGTTCAGGTCACAGGAATACTTGGACAGACTATCACTTTGAGAGTTACAGCCTTTTTCAAATTCCCATCCCAATGTGCATTAGTTCTAAAATTCTATACATTCAAATATGTCATCTTACTGCGCTCACAGCAGCTTTAAGGAGAAGTATTTCATGATCTGAAAGGAGCCTATCTCAAGATACATGGGCAAAAAAAGGACTACTGAACCAAAATAATGCATATGCATTTTGCAGTAGATTAAATGGACATTTATCAGATATGAATTTCACCAAGCTTTTAGTTGTAGAAATTTCTTGAAGTGGTGATTGTTGACTCTAACTGTAGTGTACTTTATGTCCTTCCCAGATTGAATACAGTACTAATCAGCCAGAAAAATACAAACTGGTCCACTAAGCTAAGAACAAATAAACAAAAATCAGGATAAGTTACATAAAAGTAAAGAACTGGGTGTAATGATAATAAAATAAAGCAGGGCAGGGTGTTGCACCATGGCTTAGAATCCCAGCACTAAGTAAGGCTCACTTAGGAGGCTCAATGAGTTATGGGCCAGCCTGGGCTACACTACCAGCTTAAGGACAGCCTGAACTACATAGTGAGACCTTGTCTCAAAACAAACAAAAATAAACAAAAAAATGAATGTAGCTTTCATTTTTCTGGGCTTTGGGTTTGCTTTTCTCAAAAATTAGATTCACGCTCCAAAAAGCAATTGACTTAATGATTTGAAAAACACAGGACAAAACTAGAAGCAATAATGAAGGGAAAACCAATTGAAATATGCAAAGTTATAGCCAAATAATTTTCATAACTTTTACAATTTCCTTTAAAACTTTGGCCAAAGTTGGATTAATTATTTTCATTTCACTGTGTAGGCAGAATTAAAGTGCTTTAAGAATTCAAAGTCATATAACTTATACATGGCACTGCTATGAACTTGGCTACATCTCTTTGTTTCTAAACTTAGCCATGCTGTTATGCCACTTAGCAATTTGTAATAGTAGATCTCCTTAATAGCCACAACCCAAAGCATGTTAGAGTTGGATTCTTTGAATTCCTCACTTTCAGGAAGTAGCATCTTTGGTTTGGACAGCTACAAAGAATGTCAAAGGTACTAGCCACAACTGTGTTTACCACAAATATTCCGGTCAGCTAAAATAGAAGCATGTGACATTTCCGTTGGCATTTATCACTTTCACAAATGCGACAAAGAAGCCAGGAACTATTACTACTACATGTACAGATAATAGAGATGAAACTAAATGGCTTCATATATTAATAAGTATAATTAGGATACTGTGTTTTAGGCATTAGCTAATTGACACAGCCATAGAAATATGATACACCCATTAAAATTTTCCCATAGGACGGCAAGATCCTCGTCAACTGGCATGACTGCTTCCAGAAAGCATATGGCAACATGATAAATATTAAGCAGGGATAATGGAGCAAAATCCAGAAAGACCAAGAGAAGAAAATAGTTTGTTCTCTATTTGGGGAACTGTCAGGAAAAGTATAATAAAAGAAAATAAATGTTAAGGAAGCAGTACTGTCTGTAAAGATCATGTGGGATTTTCAAAGCTGGGATACCTATATGAGAATAAAGTGACAGAACATGTCACATAAACGACTGTAAAGGGAAAACCTACATGACTAAATAAAATAAACAGAAACATGTATACACATACTACTTCAAAGAAAATCACAAGAAGGGAGGGAAGGAAAAGAAAAACTCATTTGACCATTGAAAACATGTCTCTTCTAACCCTTGCCCTATTACCTAGAAGAAAACAATGTTCTCACCATGTTGAGAGTTTGAGTACTCAAGCTGAAAATACTAAAGGAAAAGGGGTGAGAATTTTAACTAGTTCTAGTGCTCGGACAACAGTGTAAATTACAATCTCAATGTATTGTAAGCTCCTCAGCAGACAGGATGTTTCTGGACCCATGTATGATTATGGACAAAAAAGCCTAGCACAGTGCTTTTCACACTGCAGGTGCCCCATACAGTCAGTCCTGAGAATCAAATAACCTGTAAAGGAAAAAGCAAGCCCAAATACTTTGGAAGCTAATTTTGTAGAAGCAAATCCAGGATGGGATGGGACTAATGACCATCCCATCCTGGATGGGTCTACTACAAAATGGGTAGTAGCATATAGTATTTGTCAGAAACAGAGTCAATCCCAAAGGGGGTTTTATCAGGTAAAATGTAATAAACTCACTGAAAAACAACATGCATGTGGAGTGTGACCCCACAGAAATCATTATTGAAATTAACATTAGAATCTCAAAACCAGGTAATTTGGTAAGGAAAATTTGTGTTATTCAAAGTGACATAAAGAAAACAAATGGCTATTCTGTTTATTTGAGCTCCAGCACCTTCTCTGAAAAGCTAGCACAGCCTGCTCTTGACCACACTGAACTCAGAGAACCAGTAATGTGGCAGATAATTACAACATACCCTTGTGACATACTAACTTCTTCAACCATGTTCTCTTCTTCCAATTAGACTGTAAGTTAATTAAGGGTAGAACATTTCTGACTTTTTTTTCCCCCTGTAGCTATCACACCTCATAGTATGCAAGGGTGATTTACAACATTATATAACACAATTATCACATGAATAGATTAGTCAACTTTCCTGTAGCTGGAATTAATACATAGTACATACAATTTAAAGAAAAGAGGTTTGATTTATGGTTTCATGACCAGCTGGCTCAGAGGTAGAAATGGCAGGGCAGAAGGGCCCAGGGAAGGAAACCTAGTCACCCCATGGCAACCAGGAAGCAGA
Source organism: Dinomys branickii (assembly GCA_004027595.1). Lineage (NCBI taxonomy): Eukaryota > Metazoa > Chordata > Mammalia > Rodentia > Dinomyidae > Dinomys > Dinomys branickii. The sequence goes on from PVLD010004380.1 coordinate 25,453, forward strand.
GAGAGGGGGGAAAAGATGGAAGGAGAAATATACCCTCCAAAGTCATGCTCTCAGTGATCTGTCCCCTTCAACTGAGACCCACCTCATAATACATTCAGCTATAAATTGATCAATGGATTAAGCCTCTAATTAGCATAATTCTCCATGATCCATTCACTTTCCAAAAGCTCCACCTCTGAACATAGGCCTGTAGGGGACATTTTAGAACTAAACCATAACAATAAATTATTTTAGTGGAGGCAAAACAGAAAATCTTCCAGTAGTTACAGAAAAAATAAAAATTTCACATTCATAATTAATACAGTGCAATCCACTTCACAGAAGCAGATTTTCTAAAAACATTTTTTTGCCAAAAAATGTTACTTCATCCATCACCGGATTAAAAACATTTATCTAAATAAATAAGTAAATATCACTGTTCTGAGGATACTAGTCAACATGTAGGTAAGTCATAAGGGTTGATGGTTAGCAAATTTATTGGCTACAAAAGTCAGTGTACAAATGTAAACTTGTATTTAACAGCAACAGCTATAAAATATCACATACATAAAGGTTGGGAAAATCTGAAATCCAGATATTACCATATGTTAACATAGATGCGAACAAAGGGGAAATTATATCTACTCTGAAAAGTTTCCAGGCAGTACCTGAAGTGGAATATGCACTCACCCTATAATATTTGTTTGAGGTATATACCATTGAGAAATGATTGTGTGGATATGACAGAGCCGTTAAAAATATTTGCAGCAGCAGTACTTATAATGACCAAACATGGGAAGAGCCTTCGGGTCTACCGGGAGTAGAATGGATAGGTAAGTGACAATGTATTAACATGATAGTATTTTGTACAGTAATGAAAAGAATGAACCACAGCCTCAGGAAAAGATAATTATAAATAAAATAAGAAAATCACAAAATACATTTATTCATAATTGTCAATCTATAAAGTCAAGAAATGGAAAAACTATGATACTGTTCACAGATACACAGGGGGTTGCCCAAAATATGAAAAGCAAGGAGACAAGCAACACACAATTCAACACAGTGGTTACATCCAGGTGGGGAACCTGAGAGTCGCTGAAACGGTCAATGAGGCGCTGGAGGTTCTATTTCCTGATATGGGAATGGAACTGAGACAGTGGTGTTCGCCTTACTTCTAAAAACTACCTATATATGTATGTTCTACACATTTTAAAGTTTTCATATAGTTCAAAAGAAAGAATGAAAGAAGAAAGGGAAAGGAATAGATGGGAAAATATAGGTAAGAAAAAGGGGAAAGTAATTACAAAATCTTTAAAATGCTGATAAAATTAAGTAAACTTGCTTGGGGCCCTCTTTTATGTAAGAATATACTGTTGCAAAACCTGATGTAGCCAGATGTAAATCCACACAACTGCAAGAGGCTATTTGGAGCTGTGATTAAATTTTCACAAAAATTTAGTAGGTATTTGTCATAATGCAGATATTTTGTGGCTAGAAGCATTGGCATTTTCTTATTTCAAAAGCAAGAGTTTCACTAGATTAAATTTCCACTAAAAATTTTAAGTAGTAGATGGAAATCAAAGAAATTTATTTTCACATTTCTTCAACTATTTGTGAGAAAACAAGAATATCAGACCACAGAGGAAATTTTTTTCTTCCACTCTTTGGAAATATAAAAGGTACTATTTTTATTTAAAATCATTTACCATAAATAGATTTAAATCCAAATTGTCCTATTGAGAGATGAAGAGGGCAGTTAAAGTGTCAACACTCTCAAGACCAGCCAAACAAGCTTCTGGCAAATACTAATATAAATGTTTTTCTAACCTACGTTTTTTTAAGGTCACTATTCAAATTCCATAGTTACTCTTACCTCTGTTTGTAGAGAAACTTTCTCAGGTTGTGAAATGCTGGACACTTACTAAAATATGAGGTCAGCAGAGAGATTTTTAAGCTTAGAAATTGTCTACACGACAGAGCTGCACTCATCTGTGCAGGCAGCGGGACACCACAGGAAGAGCGACACAGATCCAGAGATTGTCTGCAGAGCATCTGTTCCTGCAACCCAGTTGTGGGCCTTCTCCTGAACCAGGGAAATTCCATCTGGTCTATGAAGCTAACTGTTCCCCAGGTGGTGTGCCCACCTGTCTACTGACAGTTGGGCTCGTGCCACCTAAAAGGGCAGACACATTTTGGCACTGGCACTGGGAGCATTTCTTTAACTTAATGGCTAAGCAAGACTTGAGATGAAAAAAACTACAGAAAAGAAAAAAAAAAAATGCCATGAGCCTTGCTGATCCCAGCTAGAGAATCTAGGTCATGCCTAGAACAGGCATTGGATGAGGTCTGCCATGGAGGGTGAAGAGTGGCAGGGAATGGTGCCAACCTTTGTCTTTCTGGGCTTGCCAACCCCTGGCAAGGGTGCTGGAAAAATGAGACATCCCAAGTCAGACACATTTCCACACATTCCTTTCCCTCCCTGCGTCTAGCTACTTACATTTGGCTAAGGGATAGACTGCTGAAACTTCTTTTAAAAAAAAATGCTAGAGATATAGAATCTACACGTGTTTATCCCCTAACCTTAGATCTAAAATACATATACAAAACAGTACCCTTGTGAAATTCTATGTTATGTATTTATTATAAATTATATCCACAACCTTTATGGGATTCTTATGATATTTGTCTTTGGAATGTCCAGCACATTTTTGTCAATATATTTAGTGATGAAGATGCTTTGTTCTAAAGAGTAAGTTTTATTTACTGCACTATACAATAAATTTTATTTACTAGCACTATGAACAAATAGGAAATAAAAGAATAAATGGGTAGGTAGTATACACATCCATAGATGTTTTTAGACAAATTCACAGTTAAATGACTGATGAAGCATGAAATACACATTTTTAAATTAAAAAATACAGCAAAGGACTAAGGACATAGCTCAGTGGTAGAGAACATGCCCTGCACATGGACGACCCTGGGTTTGATCTTCAGCACTGCAAAGCAATAGACAAATAAAGCAAAACACATAGACACTTTATTGTACGGCAGGACCCAGAACCAAGAAAACCAAAGAGGAAAGCAGACATTGCTGAAATAAGCAGACGGCTGCTCAAAGCAATTGGGCTACAGGACCCACCACCCTCCTTTCTCCTTGCATTGCTCCTTGAAGGGTTTGTATCTTTAAATTCTATGTCTTCTGTCTGTCCCTTAGTCCTCAAGTAACTGAGGCACCAGGCTCAGCAGGGTGTCTTCACCCTCAGTAGTGAGTTCAAGAGATATCTCTGGCCAGGTCTCAGACACAATCCTAATCCAGATCATTGAGTCAATTTTTCTTCTGCCAAATCTTATGAAGGTATGAATTTTCAAACTGATACACATTTTAAATAGGAAAATAAGATCCAAATCACATTACTTCAACTTGTGTCATTTTTCCCTGCAATATACTATACCATGAATTTTAAAAGTCTCTGTACTCAGAAGATAGCATTCACTCTTTTTCAGTATCTTTTGAAAAGTCTTCACACTTCCATCCAATATCAGACACATACATATCATGGGCACATTCAGGTACAGATATATAAAGGAACTGATAGGCAAACAGAAGGCTACATCTCTATATTAAAGATGCAGCTCTTTACTGTTGAAAACATGCAGTTGAATTCTTGGTGTCACTGAGAACAGTGTCTACTGTTGAATGTGTAGTGCTCACAAAAGTTGGCCTATGGAGTTTGTACTGTTTTATAGTAAATTCTCTATAGTTCAACTCAGACATCCTGGCATTGAGCCAAATGCCTGGGACAGAGGGTACTTTGACTTCTGGTGAAGCTGCTAAGAGACCAAGTCAGGTACCCCAAACCTGGCCTGATACAGACTAAGGAAACTTGGGAAGCATCTCACTCCAGGATAAGGACATAACACAGCTGCATACACTTAGGTGCCCATCCACTAATTCTATTCAACTGTTCTTTCCCAAAAATATAGAACTGGGATGACATTCAGTTGGTGTTTTGTCAAGAAAAAGGATGTGTTAAAGTTTCTAGTATAACTGTGCCTCTTACATATCTTTTGCCTTTCAAAGACTAAGATGGGTCATCAGATTTGTCTTAAATCAGAAAAGAAGCACTGGAAAATATACAAGAATGACTACATGGCTTTCCATCTCTTAAGTATCAATTTTGCCCCATGTTTAAGGGACTATACTTATTGGGGTATTAGACTGCACCATGATGACAATGTCAAGGAGCTGTTGTAAAATCAGATTTTAAATTTAATTTAGACAGACAGACAGACCGGATTTTCACAGTGGTGTCAGAGTGATAGTTTCTGCACAAGGTTCAGATTGTGAACCTAGTTCTTATAAAGCTCTTATTTCAATTGCCTTAAAATCACCACATTTTCCCAATATATTAAATGTGCTTTTGAAAATTCTGTAAGTTGTAGAGAAAAACAATCATTCTACTAATTAAATCTTGTCAGATGTGTTTTATGACAATATTAGATTTTAAATTCAAGAATAAAATATGAAAATGTCCAACTAAGATCCAATGTACCACAAAAATAAACAATGATACAAAGACTATACAAAGATAAACTAACAAGAAAAACATGAGTGTATATAACTCACATACAGGCTTTATTAATATTTTCTCTTAAATATTCCAAAAAATATGCAAAGTATTTTTAGAAATACTAAATTAAAAATAATTTATTACCATCATCTAAATGACTCATGGTATCCATTTCTACATCATGAACTACTGTTCTCTTGAGGTTTTTTTTTTTCTCTGTCTTTTTAAGACAGGGTCTCACTATGCAGTTCAGGCTGGCCCTGGGCTCACTTTGTAGCCAGGGCTGGTCCTGAACTCACAATGATGCTCTTGCCTTAGCCTCCTGAGTGCTGGAATTACAGGTGTGTACTATCACGCCTGGCTCTCTTGCAATTTTAAAAACTGCCCTGAGACAGGGACTTGGTCTGGATTGCTCAGTACCGTAAAATAGGGCATAGTACAACTGCTTGGCCCATCACAGTCACTGAATGAATGTATTTATCTCGTAAGTATTCACTGAGAATCTACCAGGCTTAAGGAGCTGTTACAGGTACCCATGAATACCCATCAATAATCGAAGCAAAGATCACTGTCCAATAAATATTTGCTGTCTTTTAAAAAAATGAAGATCAGCAGACTTCTTAAGAAGAATATCAAGTATTTCTGGAATAGCTGTGAGACTGAAAGAAGGTTAACAGTGGTATGAAGTCAACAATTTAAATTTTTTTGAGAGTTAAGCAATGTTTTTCTATGCCTCTGTCCTCCAGGAGGTCTAAAGTATTTTATAGTATAGGTAGAAGAATGTGCAACCCCATCACCATTTGAGGTCATAACAGTAAAAGTACCATATCGTGGTTATTACGTAAGATCTACAGTCTACATAGTGCATGTTTATGCTAGTGAACAAAATTCTCTTTAACAGCCAACCAAAGCACCAAAATCAGGACTGTAGAAACAGGCCAGACCATCTCTAGAAACATTTATGGTACAAACCAAACACTGTTACTTATATGCATTTTATACTCCTCCTGCAAGTACTAGCCATTCAGATGTAAGATAATGTGAGTCACAAATGGTCAGTGATGCTCCCATTTGTTTTGACTTTCATTCTTATCTCAAACACAGTGTTTTAGATTTTACATACATAGGAAAGTACACACACAATGCATGCTAAACCAAATATATAGAAGCTGGCCTATCACATGATCTTTAATCTCATAGGTTTTTATCGGCCAGTCTACAAAAGGGATAGTAAAAAAAAAGCACCAATGTGATCAGGAGCTAAATTTGTTTCTTAAAGAAACTCCAAAATTGAATATGAAGGAATAGAAATTTAAATCAAGATTACTTTAGGCTCCTAGAACAACCTTTAAACTCAGCCACGTAATACAGGAATGTGGGGTTCGTTTGTTTTTTGGTAAATAAATCTATTCTCTCTCCTAAAAGGTATAAACAACAATGACAAATGTAACAGTTTAAACTTAAGCTGGAAGAAAAACTTTAAAACCTGATTTGGTTTTATCATTTAACATTCCAACTGCACTCTATAGGAAAGACAGACAAGCAAGGATATATATACACATATATCTCCATCCACATATACACAGTGGTATTAGATGGGCAGGGGCAAACTTAAAAGAGCTACATCCAGTTAACAGGACATGAAATCCCAAACACGCTCTTAGAGAATTTCCAAACAGAAAGTGTGAGCATCTGATTAAGGGTCAAGCATAGGGCGTAAAAAGGACAACAACCTTGCTCAGTTGGGTTCCTTTTTCACATGCAAGCCCACTGTAAAACAGGCAAACATAACAGGATGCTTAAAAATTGCAGAAATGAAAAAGAATTTAGGGTCACATAATTATTTCAAAAATATATAAAAGACTGAGGAAAATTTGATGCTACAATTCAAAGGTGTGTTAAAACCAACTTTAGAATTAATAGCTTTTAGAATTCTGAAAGCTTTTTCTAATACCAGGATTTCCAACTTTGCAATTTAACGACAACCCTGCTGCTGGCCTTTCCTGACCTGTTGTGAAGTAAATCAGGCACACTAATGTGGGCTAATAAGTCTTTCTCACACTGCTCGATCACTCTGCCCCTTTTTTCTCAGCAGACATGCCTTTCTCCCAGTCTCCGTCTAGCCGTCCCCCATCAAAGCACTCAAAATGGCCGCTGCACTGCTCCTCATTAGATCACAGGTTAGTCAAGTGGAACTGCCCAGGATTCCCAAAGGAGAGCTATACTTCAAAACTCTGCCCATGTCCAATGAAGAAAAAAACCCTGAGCATGGGGTCACCCAGATCAATGATCAAAAGAAACTAAGAATGAAGAAGGGAAAAAAGCACACTCTTGTTTTCCGTTAAAAATACACAGGTCTGATTTATTATGAGGGATATAGAGAAAAGATGATGGGTTTTCTTCCTCTTATACCCTGTTTTCATTTTATAACTAATTTTGCTTTAATCATGTCCTACTAATTGTTAAATTTCAAACTTTTGAAATATTTACAACAAATCCTTGAAATTTTCAAAAAGGAGAACATACTCCAGGAAATCTAACTTTTAGGTCTCACAAATATTTCCAAAAACGCTTGAAAAGCAATTAAAAGTAATACAGAGTAATCCACCTTTAGTGTTTGAGAAGATTCTATTTAAATCTGAAAGAATTGACGTGACACACACTCTAAAATAATCCCAGTAACCTTTTGGACCTTCAAAGCAGGGAAACAACAAGGCTGTCAATCACATTATGAGAACATACAAGTGACATGCTATAAAAGGCAGATTTCTGGGCATCTGAGACGGAGCCTAAAGAAACCTGCAGGTAGGCCCATACCTTGTTCTATAATCTCCCTCACTGTCATGCTTTTTAAAGTATAAAATTTTATACTTATTTTTATACCTTTTTTTTTTTTTTTAGAAAAACGATAACCCTACTAATTTAAGAGCATTGAAAATCTGTCATATTGAAACAACGTAGAATGATATATCTGGAACATTTTAAAGAACAAGGTTTAGAATCAAAAATTTCTAAAAACGCAAATACCAAAAGATTTGTGTTTTTCCTGGTTTCCTCATAAACGAAAAAGTACATTTCACTGGCTAATGATAAAGAAGTTTGACACAAACATTATATATATATGAATAAAAGTGAAATTAATTGCTTACATTTAATTTTACAAAAGTAGTAAGAATTATAGGAAGTCTTCACTACTTTTTGTTGTTATTGAACTATTTTTCTCCTTGCAGTAGGAATTTATTCTTTAAGCCTCCTCAAAAGTATATAAGCATGTTGTGGCTAATTTGAATGTTTCTGTTTCTGTTTCTGAATTTTAACCAGCCCTTACAAGGTCCACAGTCGATAAAGACATTTGCTGTAAGTGTCTTATTGAATGTTGATACATTTAATCCTCATAACAGTCCTGTCAGAAGAAGGGGAAAGACAGAGGGAAACAGCAGTGAACATGGACAGAGGACTCTTACTTGCTAAGTCCTCATTTAATCTTCACCATTCATACGAGGTGGGTAGGTTCTAGACCATGTTACTTTCATCCTACAGATGAAACAGATTTAAATTTTTGCATAATGTAATTCCACTGGTAAAGAGAAAAAAGGATTTAAATCCAGAAGGTCTGAGCTCTGAATTTTATTATCATTGCAGTCCTAAAGCACCAAGTTAACAATACATCAAATTAGACACATGTATATTCTATGATCTAGTATCTTCAACTTTGTATGTATACTTGAAAAGTGCTTGTGTATATATGCAAGTAAACATGTTCAGAGATAGTCAATAGCTTTTTTATAATTGCAAAAATCCAGAAATAAAGTTTATCAGTAAAGGAATAAATAAATTAAAAAAAAATTATACCAGTCATTTCCTGGAATAGAATATATCAGTGAAAATGAAAACCTAGATTCACATATATTATACAATCTCAAAAATATAACAATTTTAAAATTACGTTTGGTAACAGGTCACTCAAATTTTCATCACACAAATCATTATTCATTATTATTTAGAGAAATATACATATGTATCAAAAGTATAAAAATGCACATCAATAAAAACAAACATCAACATCAAGATATTAGTATCTTCTGGAGGAGTAGGGATGTGAGACAGGCAGAGGAAGGCAAAGAAAAAGGCTTTAAATGCATCTATCATGTTTTGTTTCTCTAAGGAAAAGACCCGAAACCAACATGGTAAATGCTGACACAAAATGTGGGTGATTGGTGGAAAGACATATTCACTATATATTTTCCATTTGTATCTCTATGCTTAAAATGCTTCAAAATTAATTATGCAATACTTAAACGCATAACTTCACATAATCACACAAGTTAAGCTTTCTTGTGAAATCAGAATACATAATTCCTGAGTCTCCTATCATGTGACAAAATGAAGTCCTTAAAACTCAAACTATGATAAGTTAGAGAATAAATTATTATTTTACTGATTCTATTATTCTCCCAGTATCTTAAAAATACTATCTTTCAGACAATTACATTAATTTAGTCTGTATTTCATTACACTGTTAAGAAAAATGCATTAAGTTTCTAAATTTTTGACATAAAAACTTGGTAATAAAACAGCCTGGCTTATGACTGAGAAGCTTAAGTTAAACCTGAACAGGCACTGGGCAAAGGGATGCGGGCCTTTCATCTCAGCACTGAGGAAGGCTGAGGCAGGATAATCACATGTTTGAGTACCACCTGGGCAATTTAACAAGGTCCTGCCAAAATTTAAAAGAAAGCACTGAGTAAGACACATGAGTAGAAAATAGCACTGCTTCTTTTAACTTGTATACCTTACCATCTTTTGGGGGAGGGGTACTACGTGTTGAACCAAGGACCCTGAGCAGCTTACCTACTGTCTAAGCTACAAGCCCAGTCTTTGTCCTTCTTAAGGTTGTCCCATGTGGTTTTGTGAATCGTTTAAATTGTTAAAGAGAGTTTGCATGCATTTTTAAAGATTGCATAATAGTCCATGGAGATTGGATAAAAACAATAAACATATTCTATAGGATGGTAGTCATTTAATGTTCACTGACAAAGAATGAATGGACCAAGTAATGTAAATTATGACTCTTTACAAACTTATACATCTTTGTAAACAGACTGTGCTGGAAGAACAGCTATTATTCTAAAAGTAATTACAGTGGAAGTAGACCCAGGAAATACAGCCATGTCTCATGCTTTAATATTTTAGATATATGGCATACCATTTAATAGCACACATATTCCAGTTTAGCATTATCATAGCTAAAGAATATGTGACAAAATTTTGACTGGAATCCAAATAACAATAAGTAATGAAGAAATTATGATTTTTAAAATTCTGTTTTAAACAGATAAAATAATTAAATCACAGATTCATATTGAATGTCTTAATGAAATGCAATGTATAGGACCTCATGTACAGTTAGCATAAATTACAAAATATATTTTCTGCATCTGTATTGCTAGAAGTAATCTTCTAAATAATTAAAGAGCAACTACAATGTTCAGAATTATTAAAAAAGACAACTTCTCTAGTTGATAAAATTAATATAGTTTTTAAAACTTAAAATGAAAAGGAAACAAAGAGCTTTGGAAGGATATAAAAGAGACAGCTATATTATTTGAAAGTTTCCGTTAACAATAACAGACTATTGCTCAAGCAATCTAGTGACCTCAACTTTTGTCTTCCTTAAAAAAAAGGCCTCAATTAATATAATATTCATTGAAAGAAGCTAGAGTTAATTAGGAAACACACATAATAGTTATCCAAACTTAAGCATACAGAACATCGAAGTTTAATATAAAAATATGATGTTAAGATTTAGATCTGCAAAGTCCCCCCCAAGGCCGCATGTGTGTGATCATGGGTGGGGGTTTCAGAAGGTAATTGGATCATGGGATGCTATAGTTAACTGTCCCACTGGGAGGTGGGATTTGGTCGGAAAAGGCAGTTCAGTGTGGGCATGTCCTAGAATGGTACATCTTCCTCCTCAGCTCTTCCCTTCTCTCTTTGCTTCCCAGCTGCCACGATATGGGCAGCGTTCCTCTTCCACAGCCTTCCACCACACCCTTCCTACCTTCCAGCCGGCCGGCTTTGGACTGAGCCCTCTGAATACATGAGCCAAAACGATATATGGTTCTGTATTCCAGCAACAAGTGACTAAGACATATGGGCAACTGGCATCCATTTTTAATTGCTCAAAACATGCAAGAAATGCACTTGCTTAGATTTATGAATCTCTATTCAGTCATTTTGATAATTCAAATATTTAGACAATTTTCCCCCTAAAAAATAAAACTTCTAGAATAGATTAAAATGTAAATTTTTATGACAAGAATGTACTTAAGTATTTGCATTTTCATATTTAAAAAATCAGGGGATTTGGGCACAATGATTAGCTTTTACATAATAATAACAAAAACACCATGAAAGATCCTAAAATTACTGCATATAAATTCAACCTGCACCTCAAGATCCTTTTTAGCCTATTTTCAGAACCACTCTAATGATTATTCAATCCTCTCTTCAATGCAGTATGCCAAACATGATGAGAAAATATGTGTTATGACAATAACAACTGAAATTCTTCCACCACCCATCTTACGGACTCCCTTGCCAAGCTCTTATTTTCATTTCATTATTTCTTTGTTCTCCTTGTCGAAACCATACACAAGTTACCCAGATTTTCCACTGTAGCCTCTTTCAGTAAAGACTTATACTGACTTCACAACCACAGTCCAAAATAAATATTTTATGAATTCTACATGTTAAATTTATACTGTACTATACAACCTCAATATTATTTCACAATTTATATGGAGAATCTTCTTCACACAAGGCTTAACTGGTTTTAACTTCTCATTTATGAAAATGAGTCCATTTATTTACCATCTAAACATTCCTTAGAGAGCATTGCTTTAAATGGGAATGATATAAACTAAACACAAACTACAGTATATACACTGTGCTTAGCACAACTGAATTCACACAGCATCATATGTTAATATAGAGACCTACATAAAACAAAATGAAACCAAATTTAAGTCTTCTTTATTCCAACTTCGTAGAAAAATTACACGGTTTTTGTTCAAGATTTATATGGATACAAATTTAGATTTAAGAATTTCTAGTAAAGAAGAAAATTCTCACTCATTACTGTTAGATATTTTAGTATCAAATACAATAAAGACCATGACAAGTCCAATCAGGAGAAAACTACCTGATATCTTCAAAATGAGATGTTATTTTTCTTTATTAGACCCTTGTAGTATACCCTCTTGTTGATATTAAAAGTCTGCATCACACCATCAAAATTAGGTAATCCTTCTCTAAGAACATAAGGTGGTTATATGAATATCTAGAGTGTGACAAAGTCACAAATTCTTAAAAAGAGATATTACTAAAGAAAGAAAAAGAATGAGGAACTAGATTCCAATAAACAAAAGCAGAGGGAGAAGAGGCTCAATAGGCAAATTATTCAGGTATGGATTACTTCGTTTCTATCAGAACCTATGTCCAGTGCAGACCAACCTCTTCCGGGGATATTTAGTCTATTTGTAGCACCGCACACACCAAGTTCACTGTTTCATCAAAAGTACGTGTAAAGACAGAAAAAACAAAGTAGCAAGGAGAAAATTTCCATTTCTAGTAGCAGAGTACTGAATTCATCTCAAAATAGATCATTTATCTTTTATTATATGCTTTTATTTTTAGGGAGAAAAGGCCAAAAACTACATGATTTTCATAGCTTTTGCTAGCACAGAAATTTTTCGAAGTTATTGCCAGAAATGAATTGATTTTCTTACCTGCTTTTTTCATGCTTTGAATTAAAGATGTCTACCTCATTATAAACCTTGCTGGCTCCCTAGACTTTCTGTAGTCTGGCTTTGCAGTGATTACTGGTCAAAACCTTTAATTACAGTATATAGTTTGTGCAGCTGCCTGGAAATTGGTCTCAGGGTCAGTGGCTCTTCCAGTTCCCCTCTTTCCATTCTTCTGAAGCAATATTGCTGAACTGAAGGCATTGTTTCAGCTTTCTGGTGTGCTCTGGCTGTTGCACATTATGAATAGCGTTGCAATCACTCTAGCAATTGGTTCTTCAACTGCCTTTAGGTTGTCAATTGTAATTCATTGGCTCCAGGCACCTTTCCTCTTTTCATTCTCTTGAGGTCTTTTATTACTTAATTTGCAATAATATTAGGGAATGTCTTCTTCAGATGTGTCACTAGGGCCCCATGGATTGAGGCTAGGAGTACATGTGACTTTCATACATGTGCCTTTTAAAACATTTCAGTATTTCCTTCATCTCTCTGACTTCTGATGTCAATCTTTGCAGTTATCTTGGGAGGAATTTTGCTTAATCTTTAAATCTTCACTATAAAGAATAATCTAAAGAACTCTCCTTAAAATATTCTTATTGGGGTTACTTTATATAATTGGTGCCTTTTAAAGGTAGAATTTTATAATAAGAATTAATTAAGCTTCCATATTTTCCTCCCATAATTGTTCTATCCTCTTTTGTAACATATGAAAATTATAATTTTGAGCTCTATACCACTCAAACAGAACTAAGAGATAAAGATCTCTGAATAGAAATTAGAGCCTACATTCTCAGAAACTTTTAATAAGATCTATAGACATCCACTTAGAGATTACATAACAAAATGCTCAAACCATTCAAAATAAATTCCAATGCTACTCACTACAGAATCAAAAGTAATTTTATTTCATTTTTAGGAGAAAGAATAAAAACATCTCTGGGTCTACTGAAGAAAAAACTCTTTAGTGTGTTATGTCTCAAATCCTTAATTCTGGAACAAAATCCAGCAGATTAACCCCTCTCATTAGGCTTAGCCATCCCAGAGCAACCAGGGTATTTTACAGCAGACACTGTGTAATAACAGTAATGATAATAATTACCATAATGATAATAACTAACGCTTACTGTGCTTTTTATCTTCAAAGCACTTCATTGACATTAACTATGGATCTATTTATAAATTAATTTAACTTGACAAATATTTTATTAACTTTGTAAGCTACGGAATATGTGAGTTTTGTTTTGGAAATGAAAAAACAAAAACAAAAACAAGGAACGGAGGGCCAATAAAATGCTATTGTTAACATCAGCCTCAGAATCATCCATTGCCTTTACTTAATAAAGATTAAGGAAGTACTTATTTTTATAAAAAGCAAAACAGATATAAAGTGTAATGTTCACCATTACAACCATTCAAATCCACACTGCTTCATAAAGACTAAAAAGAAACCAAATATTGGTTAATAAAATTTGTCTCTAACTTCCTAGTTATTATTATTATATAATATAAAATATGTATAGAAAGAAAAAAATGTTAAAACATAAAAATGTTTAAAGATTCATGTAAATTTCACTAATGTAAAAAATGTTACATTAAAGGCTAAATGTTTTTATTAAATTGAATCAGTGCCTTAAGGCCTTCTCAACTATGTTCCCATATAGTTTACATACTAAGCACTATATGAGAAATACAAAGAGAAAAGATACTTCGCAATGGTAGCAAATGAAATAGGCAATTATATAAAAGTATATTAAAAGAATATTATTGGTAAAGATGAACTACCACTTTCTCTGAGGAATTCTGGGGGGCAAAGAGTGACTAGGAAGAATACTATTAAACAAGTTTCTCTAGTGGAAAAACAGAAATGTAAGTACATAACAACATATAAAATGAAAAATTCTAAATATAATAATAGACCAAAGCCTTTAAAAACTACTAGTATCATCAGAGTGGTAAGAAGTCATGGAAATATGATTCTGGACTAATACTCTGAGATCAGGTTTACTACAGGGGCAAGCAAAAATTTTTGTATTCAAAATAGATGAGTTAGATTGAGCAAAATCAGAATTCAGAAATCTGGACAAAATTGACAGCACTATTTCAGTAGGAAAGCATGTGTGCTGAGTTCCAGAAGTAGTCATTCTTTCAAACAGCATATATTCAGCAGAGAGAAAAAAATACACCGTAATTCCTGTCCTTCAAGGACTTACAATCACAAGGGGTAAACAGAAAAGTTAATAGGTAACCAAGAACCAGGGTGTGGGGGAAGATGCCCACAATCTAAGCACTGAGAAAGCTGAGCCAGGAGGATCACTGCAAGTTCGAGGCCAGCCTGGGTTATGTAGAGAGCCCCCATTTCAAAATGTCACAAAAAATTGGCAATCAATTTTGATTATTATGATTTTGGTAAGTCCTGCATACCAGGGGAAATCAGAAGGGAGTATCTAATTTAGCCATGGGCATTCAGGAAGATTTCCTTAAGTGACACAATTTGAGGTGGTTTTCCTAGGAGAAAAGGAATAGTGAACAGTACATGGGTGTGACTAAGAAAAAGGAATCGAATTGTCAATCATATTCGCATATAAGATCTGTTGCGTTTCAGTTGACTGCAGAATAAATTAAAAGTATTAAGGTTTTTAACAAGGATATCATGAAAAATATATGGGAGGTTTGTTCTGGTCTGTGTTGAGCAACAAAAGAAAAGGGCAGTCTGAAGTAAACTATCACGATCTGCAGAGAAGCTCTGCAAAGACCAGAGAGAAAACAGGACAAGGGAATAGCTGGCTATAGAAAATAAATAGGAGGAAAACTTGAAAAAGTCTTCCAAAATTTCCACGTTTACATGTAATGATGATAGGCATACATTGAATAAAGGAAAAGAAGTTGAAAAAGGTTTCAGAAGAAAATATAACGAATGGATTCTTTATCTGGGCATGCACCGTCGTATTTTTAAATGCATGTCTTTGTTATCCCACCTAAATAATTTTTTGATAAAATGGGCTTTCTTATATAACACATTTGCTGATGAGAATGAAATTAGCTTTCAGTGGGGATAGCACACACTCGTCATACTCCCTAGTTGATACAAGGTGCACAGAAGCACAGAGAACAATGGTGAGACAAAGTTGGACAGATACAGAAACAAGGAAAGCAAACAAATGCATTATTTTTCTGAAGGAATGCATATAAAAATGGAATGAATGTACAATAAACAAAATATTCCAGCTATTTTAGTACTCTCAGTTTAAAAGCTGTTCTTCAAAACACACATAATGACATTTCTGCAACTGATGAAAAATAGCTAATTTAGCTTTCCTTACAGACTAGTAAAAATTTAAAGAGAACTAAGTCACATTCAGTGGAACACTGACTTCCAAACCCTCTGTTTCCTCAGGATTTAATTGTAACGGCATGGAATACATCTGTAAGGAATGAACAAAAAAATAATTTGTATCTCATATCATTTTAGAATAACTATACATCCCATAAGGGAGTTTTCAAACTGCTCACACCATAAGTATGTACATTGCTGTATGTGAAATCAAATCAGCACTCAAAAATGTTGCCAAGAGATAGGTCAAGATACTTGGAAACTCTTAAAGTATATGGCACTTCCCAATGATTATTGTACAAATACATTTTTCTGAATATACAGGAAGTAATATTTTAAATCAATCTAAATATTTTATGTGCTTTTACCAGTCTTTGCATTTTCTACTAAAAGATTTATTGTGTAAAATCCAAGAAGATATTTGTTACTTCATAGAGCTACCAAGAAAGGGCTGATCTCTTCTCAAGCATTGTAAGTATAAAATTAAAAATTTAAACTAAAGTATTATTATTTAGTGACACATACTGAAGAAATGGGAAAAAAGTACAACATGAAAACATAATTAAGAATTATAATTAAATTTGATAGTTAAATACCATAAACACATACTAACATTCTCTTCCAGAAGATATCGAGACTAGAAAATGAAATCTGAAATTATTCCTGATGCAGTATTAAATGTACTGTTCAAAAATTCTTAAGTATTTGCAACCAAAATAAAGCAGAATTTTAGTCAGTAATATATACATATATCATTATAAAAATTATTTCAAGTACTCTTCTCACATTTACGTTCTATATAACATCAAGTTCTATGTATACCATAACAAACTAAATTATAATCATGTGAAAACTTAGAAATTGCCTAATCACAAATTTTAACCATTAATTTTGGTTCCATAATTTAAAAGCTGGATTTTCCTATGCTAAACTGATAAATTATTCAAACAACAGTCATTGGACCTTAAAATTCTACTTCAAAAATTTGTCTCAGTTTTCATATTTCTCAGTCAACATTTGCCTGAAAATATTCCAAAATGTAGCACATTTGATATAGTATCTATGAAAAAGTTAAACACTTCTTAACTTTTAAGAATATGGATTAAGAATATAGATAAACATAAAATAAGAAGAGACTGATAAAAATATAGACTATTGCTTTAACATTAATAAAATGTGTCACTTTATAAGCTATGGTAACGCTCAATAAAATGACTTTAAAAAGTCAAGAGGTAAAAGAACCACAATCAGCAACTGTGTAAAGGGAAAATAGGATTATATTTATTGCATTTATTGGCTACCACATCAACTTCTCATAAAATCTTCCTGACCTATAAAATAACTTCAGAGCTGAAGTATGCTCTCTCATGGGAGTTGTAGAACAAATTAGATACAATTACAATTCAATTTAAATAAAAAGCCAACCTATTTACCCTTAAGATTTCTCATTTTATAGCTTTATCTTTTAAATTGCACCAGATTTTCCCCAAACAGATCAAATGAACCACCTGGCATAATGACAGGTTTTTCTGGTATGTTTTCTATAGAGAGAAGTAGTTGATACAAGTGAATTCTGGAAAACTATGGTAACTACACCTCCCCAAAGTGAATACAACAAGCAGCTGTTGCAGGAATTGCTTGGCTTTCAGACAGAGTAGAAAGGGTGTTCTTTCCCTCAATTTTGCTATTTTTAAAGTATGCTTGTTAAAAAAAGAAAACCCACAAGAGTCTACTACAATTCCCAAGGTACAAAATCTTAAAGGGAATTTATGCTATGGACAAGATTCCACCTGCTTCTCAAAGAGCAACGAAATAATTGGGCACACTGCCCCTGAGTGAGGGTTACCTAGCGACTTTAACCACTGTCTTTGTTTCTTAACTCAGTGCTTTACAGAAACACAGCAGCGTTCAGATTAGGGGAGGGGACTAAAACTTTAACTTCTTGGTGATTTTTATTTTTTCTTGGAATTCCTGTGATACTTCTTACTCCTCCGGTTTCACTGGCTTCTACTGACTTCTGAAGTCAGTAATACCCTGACATCCTCATTACACACATGAACTCTTAAAGTTTAACTTCAGTGACAGAATAAATAATGACTCATTTTGTGCATAAACCACAAAACGCAATAATTTTCATTTGGGGGAAAATCAGTAAGCCTTCATGGCTTATTGTCTTTTCTCTTAATTGTACCAACAAGTTGGTCAGTGGCTTTTGGTAAGCTGATTATACCTCCTTTGATTCTTAAAGAACAGAATTTTGCCTAAAATTCAAAATTATTTTACAGAGTAAAATGCCACTTTTTAACATTTAGAAATTCCACCAACAGTACACAAATACACAGATGCAGTGCCCTTATGAATGAAATAATAAAAAAGTGTGCCTAAACATATTTCAAGTAACATGAGACTTTACATGCCACTCAATTTTTTTTTTTTTTTTCATGCCACTCAATTTTGTACTCAAGCCTACTCACAACAGTCTGAGGCTATTACATACACTGAGGTTATTACATACAAACCCATAACTCCATTTTATGCTAACAATAACATACTGATTTAATTCTTGAAACATTCCTGACAATATTTCAACAAAGCATTATAATACACTATACAGAGAAACCTCTTTGTCCTCAAGAAATGAGAAGGACAGGAAACTTCCCTTTCCTTCTGGGGCAACTCCCAAGTAAATGTGAGCATTTTATTACTCTTCCACAAACTTCAAGATCTATAAAGGAATGTCTGTGTATCTCAATAAATTACTTAAATTGTTAACATGAACCTGTATGTGTTTATATAACCATAGCAAAAATGTTTTACTTAAACCAGTTTTCAAAATGTTACTATGTAAATTTTATTGTAGGAAAAATGTTTAAGGAAAATTAATTTTAAAATTGATGTAAGTGAAGAGGTGAAGGGACAGTAGGGAAATGGGGAAAAAAAGAATCAAGGTATATCATGTAGAGGTACAAATTTCCTATGATTAATGTGATCACTATGTATACCTAAAATGTACAATAAACTTAATTTAAAAAAGGAAAATCAGTTTCACATCCTCTATTATATATGTTTACAATTGTCTTCAAACTATATTTATGATCAATCTACACTCAAATCCATCTGTCTTAATAAAATAGTAATCACAGAAAATAGGGGGGTATATTTGCTCTTTTCCTAGGACAGCCAGCCAGCTAACCTACACAAGGAATACTCAGAAGCAATTAAGCACCAAAAGCTTCCTTTACACCATGACAGTCTTTCCTTCACATAGATGATTACTATGAATCATACATTGGGGTTAAACAACACATTTGTCTCAATTATATTATGTTTAAAGAAAAGTTTCCTTAAAAGAAAAAATAAATGTTTTATCAACTAGCACATGTAACTTGCAAAAAAGTGACTTTAAGTTATGGATATTATATGTCTCATATCATAATAGTATTGCATGCTTTATATAAACACACATATTACCTATCTATATTCTATACTATAGCCATTTATTTTCCACATTAACTATCAGAATAACACTGTGTATTCAGCAAAGCATGTTACATCATAAGCTAATGTTACACATATAGCAATCCATCACTGCATACTACTATATCCATTGTACAGGCAGAAAATCTGATGGTGCAACACTACAAGATTTAGCTAAGCTCTTCAGAACAAACGGAGATTCCATAATTACTTGTGTAAGATCTGCACAATAATGACTCCCTAAATAAATTTTTCTAGCTATTTTTAATTATATTGAAATTACTAAATATGAGGTATGTTTCCAAAATCCATAAAGAAAAAGATACTAAGTGCTTAATGCTACATGAGGCATTTAAAGACCGACAGGAGCTCTAATAACGAACCACTGATTTTTAAATTATTTTTTAAAAACAAATGAAAACTGTTTACATATGTCGTTCTTCTGCTTCATACTTTAAATATCAAAGTAAATTACCCAATTAATCCCACTCACTCACAATAATTTTCATTATTACCATTTTGTAGGTCAGAAGCCAGGCATAAGAACAAAGTTATTTGACATGGATCACACACTAACCATTTGAGAGGTCTGGAAGTTAAAACATATATGTTCTTGGCTCATCTATTTTTCAAAATAAATAGCAATGTCGTGCCTATTAATCATCTTATTCCAAGGTCTCTTGCAGAAGCACACAATTTCCCGAAGGAGTTGAGGCATACACACTCCAAAGTAGAGGTGTGAAGCGATACACCAAGAGTTTTCATTTCACTGTACCTGGGTTATAATGCATTCTTGTTTAAGTTTTTAAAAATGCGCCTATCTTACTACTTTAGTGCCATGATTAGAAGCTGGGATGAATAAGACACTAATTATTTGTTCAGAATTATTTGCTTTTATAGGAGAGATATAAACTATAAAATAAAATTAAAATGAGGAAATTTGAACAGTGGATCCTTATTAAAACGTACTTAGTGACTTGGAATTGATATTAATTTTCAGCCTGGATGATAGGACTCATTCCTCCTAGTCAAGAGCAATTATTTCAGAGGGACAAGAACATGACATTTGAAGGCAAGTGATGCATGGGAATATGCACAATGCCATTTGGAAAATCGGAGAGGAGAAGAATGAATTAAAGTGGTGAAGTTAAAAAAAATTAAACAGGCCCTTAACCCTTCAAAATAGATGAAAATAATACCTAGGTATGTTTTCGAACACAATTTGTACAGTATTCTTCAAATAGGATTAGGTATATAAACTCCTAACAAACAGGCTTTCTACAAGAACCATGGTTTCAAGATCAAAATATCATAAATGCACATCCCTAAATGTATACATCTTTCCAGAGTTCAGTGTGGTAGCAGAAGTCCAACAAACAAACAAAGTAAACAAAAAGCCATCACAGTAAAGAAACATACCTCCTGCACTGAGCGTGCTGCTGGCTTGTCTTGATGATTGGCCAATATTAAAAAGGGTAAAGTGCATAACTGTGGGTGCTGAAGAGCTGAGTGCAGTTCATTTCTAGCAGTTTCTAAATCATCCTCTGAAGAAGCACTGTCTAATACAAATATTACCCCTTGAGATCCTTGGTAGTAGCGACTCCAATATTTCCGGATATTATCAGCTCCTGTCAAAAACAAAACAAATTTTGCTTTTAGAAATGGTTTTCAGAAATTGAAAAATGTTCCCAACAGTAATTCCTGCTGGAAACCTTTTCAAAATTCATTATGGAAGTCTACAGGATGGTTCAGAATTCAAATCTAGAACAGACAGAGGCAGTGATGTGTGAGAACAAAGGTGTTAGCATCAAGTGGCAGACAGGATGTTGAAGGACAACACAAAACTTTCAGTCATTCTTCATGACTTTTATATCAAAATATGTGAGAAAGAATCAGAGTAAGACTTGAAGTCTAAAGAACATTTCCAGACTCTGCTTAAGAGTCCTAAATATACTGCACGTTTTACAAATTGAGTGTATACCTAACTGAAAAAATAGTGCCACCCAGATGCTCACCAAAGCTTCTCTCTGTCCCATTTGTATTAGTTTGGTGACAATTTGATAGAACTGTTTTATAGTTTGAAATACTCCCCTAAAACTCAAATATCAGAAACTTAATCTGCAAATTTCATGTTCATGGTATTTGGAAGTAGGGCCTTTAGGAAATAATTAGTGGTTAGATGAGATAATAAGGATAGGGACCCACAATATACAACAGGAAGAGAGATCCAAGCTGGCATGCTGGCTCTGTCTCATCATATGATGCTTTCTACCCATTAAGAAGACTCTCATCAGATGCAGATCCCCAGTCTTGGGCTTTCCAAGCCTCCAGAACTGTGATATGTAATACTTCTTTAAAAATTACTCAGTCTGTGATACTCTGTTATATCAACACAAAGTGCACTAAGATAAATTGCTGGCTTTGCTGGATAGCCTTATTTAATTCCATCTAGAGGACTGAGATGATATTTCTAATATACTGATTATAAATTACTTGCTGTCAGGAGAAACTAGGAGTGAAAGAAGTAAGATAGGGAGAAGAATCTTGGCAAAGATATGTTTTCAGAAATCTAGCCTTGGCTTGATTCCATGAAAGACTCTGGAGCTTGGATGGAACCAAAGAAGTTGTTCCATCCAGAGGCAAGGAAGCTGGTGTTACACCCTTGTATCATCATTGACTGTGAGTCACCCTGAGGAGCAGGAAGGGTTTCGGGCCTGATCTCATAATCTCCTAGACATATTTGATTGAGACAATTACTGTCAGCCAAGAGCAGTGCTCCAGAGAAGAATACAGGTGTGAGTCATTAGCAGCCAATACCCACAGCAGCTGGGAGATGGATGCACTGGCCTCGCAAAGGAAATCTGGGTAGGATACCAACATCTGCTACATACTACATTCAGACACTATCCATATGCTGAAGAACGATCCTTAAGCTTCAGGGACAAAAGTGGAAGCAGTATTACCCAGTGATAACTATAACAACACACTTATCTGTATGCAGTTTGCTATAAATTTTACTAACATAAAGGATATGCAGCACACACTTTTCCCACAATATATAGTACATACTTTATTATTATAAATTCCACAGAGCTAATCAGTGCTTACAGAACGCTATTGTTGAACTAGTAGAGTTCTGATATGACCAATCACGGTTCCAAGTGTTTTATAGCTATTAACACATTTACCTATGGCAGCCTAATGAATAATGAATGTACTGTTATCACTTTCTGTTTATCAATAGGGAAACTGAGACACATAAAGATTATGTAGATTTGCCCAAGGTTACAAACCTCAAAATGTATTTATGTCTCATGTGATTGAAATAGACGAATCATTGATCATAGGCAATGGGATAAACTTTAAAACTTTACTATCATATAAGCTAGGGGGTGAGATTTAAGAAGTTCTTAAGCATATATATTTAATATATAACATGTAATACATAATTTAGATAAGTATTAATGCAGACTAGTAATATGTCTAAAATCATTTTCTAATCAATTACTTCAATAAATATTTCTTCAGTACTCTCTGAAGTATGGTTGAAAGATATTTAGCAAGCCATTATTATCTTAGCTCACACTATCAAGTCATATAAAGTAAGATATCACATCAAGTCCTATATATCAATCAAAGGGAATATATATAACCACATATGAGATGGCATACTTGGAGTGAAGTATAAGAGAAGAATGTTGGTTCTGCATTTAATAGAACTTGTCCATTGGAAACACATGGAACATAATGAAAATTCAACTCATGTAATCAGTTCTTTAAATAAGAAACAGTATTTAATTTGTCACATTCACAAATACATAAAGCACCTAAAAGTAGTGAAATAAAAATAATGAAAGAGATCTAATGAAAGCATTGGTAGATATTGTAACTTTTTCAAATGTCTTTTATATGACATAGTATGTAAATATTATTTATGAAAAGACCCTTTTCTTTAATCTCCTGCAACAGGATTTTCTGCCCAGCCTTATTTAATTTTCTTCATGAACACAGACCTTTGAATCCTAAATTCTAGTATACCCTCCCACCAACGGTTTTAGTCAGCAGCAACCTAATCCAGATTGAGGCCAAAGAAACCAGCAAGAAAGTGAAGAGCAGCATACAGCTTAGCGCAATTTAGTGGACTAGTTTAGTCACCAGATTAAAATAAGAAATGGCTCAGTCATCAAGCCATGGTGCCAGGTGTTTTGAGAAATGATATGTATTGTTACTAAGGTTACAGACACCAGTTGGATGCTGATATCCCAACATTCTCAACCCACAAACCCAATCGAAAAGGAGTAATAATCACAGGATATGGCATCTAACACAGCCAAAGAACACTCTTACTTTAATGACCAAAAATTGTATGCTCTGTGGTACTCAAAATGCAATTGTTATACAAATGCTTAGACATAAAACTCAGACCTGGTCTATATTTTGTACATTTTTAAGATTTAAAATAAGGAGAAGTCTTGACAGTAGAGGAAATCAGTGGGGGGTGTTGTGAAATGTCCTTAGTACTCAGACCCAATATTCCCTTACTAAGTTGGGAACCTAAGAACTTATTCTGAGAGGCAATCAGGAGAATCAAGCTCAAGGTACTATAGCAAGAGCAGGGGGAGAAAACAGGAGCATAACATGTGCGTGTCGTGTAAGTTCATTTCTATGCCTCACTCTGAATGTTAATGATATTTTCTCATTATTGACAAAATCATTCATAACAGATATTTACTGTACACCTGGCACTATCCTAGGTACTGGCAATACCTAGGGTAGGTATATAAAACAGAAAAAAATTTCAGTTTTTATAATGCTCACAGCTGAGCCAGCCTATCACAATAGATTAAAAATGTCAGGTGCTCATTTTCTCTCTTGCTGTAATACAGACATAGAATTCCTACTTGGCCAACTGGGATGCTACTGAAGGCTTCAGGGAGCTTCTGGGAAAATTTTGCTTCTCAATAAAAAGGGATGTCCTCTTTCTCCCATAGCTTTTAGTCTTCAGATGATAAGGTGATGCTTTGAGGAGTATTATCTTTCTAGCAACCTTGAAAGAGACACACCTACACAGTGAAGAATATCCAAATTGGAAGAGAGAGTCTAGATCATTGAGAACAATGTACTGTAACACAACTGACCACTCAAACTACAAGGACTCCTTATGTGAGCATATGTGAGTATCTGTAAGCATATCTATTGTTCAAGTCAGTTTCAAAAGACTATCTTATAATTAGCAGCCAAAGAAATACTAAGTTTTCTCATATTAAATTAAAAAGTTATAAGTTTCTTAAGAGCTGTTATTTGAAAGATGCAACCAATGAGTTTAAAAACAGACATGCAGGAGTCAATAAGAAAAATAGCTACTGCAAATTACCTCTATGGAAAATTTAATCTCTAGACCAGTGCTAAGTGAAACTTTTGCAATGATGAAAATTTTCTCTGTGTTTTTCAATATGGTAGCCACTAGCCACTTGCAGCTACTAAGTACTGGGAATGTGATTAGTATAAATCAGAAACTGAAATGTCTATTTACTTCTAATTAAGAGTCAAAACGTCACAGGTGACTAGCAACTTTTGCACTGCACATTGCCTCTACATATTTCCACAACTGACTGCTGACTTGAACGACTGCTAGAAACTATTATGAAAGGAGCAATTACAGAGATCTAATTCGGTTTCAGAAAGCAAGTGATAGTGACTTGCTGGTATAGAAGGGGCTGCAGTCACTCGTATTCAGAGATGGGTTTCCAGAGAGCAACTGCCAAAGTGCTATGCCACAGGCTAGCTGGGATTGCTCTCAGCAACGTGTGACAATAGAGGCAGGATGAGAAGTCCAGACTGTCTCCTTAATACATCCTCTTACCATAGACCTACAAAATTAAAAGAAATAAGAACAATTTCCATCTGGAAAACTACATGGAATTGGAGATTCATTAACTGAGTCAATTTTGGAGAACTGCGTTATAAATGGGTCTACAAATCTTAGTGAAGAGTGTAGCCTTAGAACAAAGATTTCCTTAGCAGTGTTACTCTAAGAGGAAGTTTCCAGCATAAGGAGAAAACATCCAAAGAGTAGAAGGAGAGAAGAAAGAGCAAAGTAATGATCTTAAACTTTTCTCATTCCTTCCATCTATCAACCGTCAATCTATTTTAACTAGTGATCCCTTTTGATTCTCTTATCTTCTATAAAACAGCCTCACTTAATCTGTGAGGGACTAAAATACACCCATCCATCTAAACTCACTTTTATACAGATCTCTCTACTTACACAATACATGCATGCACACATACAGTTAAAACACAGGAAAATAAATGAAATTTTCCCTGAATGAGCATGATAAAATATAAAAATGTAAATACTTCAAGTCATCTTTTCTGCATAAATTTATACATTCCTATTTTGCTTTTGAAATAGTCAAGAAAACATTTTACTGTACATAATAAAATTTCTTAGAAAAATGTGAAGTTATGAAGTCTTTATAAAAATAAATTTTGGTCTGTAAGGCTGAAGAACCTGAATAGGGAATAACTGTTTAGCTGAAGACTATTCTTCAGAACCACAAGATCTTAGTGGACGTTGACAGGGATGATGATCATCTAAGTCAACATCTGGTCCTAGAATACTTACATTCCATGTCACAACTCAGTTCCTAAGGTGCTTACACATCACCCCTTTTCACCCGTTAGCCTTTATTATACTCACATAAGGAAGAAACTGGAAGAGAGGGAATAAAACATTTTGCTCTGGAGTCCAGCTGGTAAGTAGCATATTTTCTAAAAATCAAACTTTGCACTCTGATTTCTAAGACCCTATTTTTCTATTCCAGCAAATGGGACTGCTTTCTAGAGAATGTGCAAGGTTCCAGTGTAATGGGGAAGGATGCAATGTTTTATGTGAATAAGCATGCATATTTATAAAAATGTGTCCATAGGCTTAAAGAATGGTTAAGATTAATGTTGAGAAGAAAGAGAGAAAAGGCATTCCAGTTTGAGGGAGGAGGACAGCAGAGAGTGTAAGGGAGAAATTAGGATTGGTTGGGTAGAAGGGTGCAGTGAAGAGAAGGAACATATTACATGAAATCTGAGTTAGTGATAAATAAATGCCTGGTTGAAGACAGCACACGCCTGAATTAGTGAGCCAGACAAAGTGTCTGGGCTGTATTCAGAAGTCAATGGAGACTTACTGAGCCCTAAGTTTACTTGGCCTATTTCTGCCTTGCTGAAGGGCCCTGTCTCAATTCACTGCCAATTAGTACTCACGCTGGGCAGTACCCTCTCCCCATACCTGAGCTTCATCCAAGTTCAACCTACAAAGCCTTTAGAGCCCACATCCTCTACACACTTCTGGATTGCAGCTAACTGCGTGGTCTGGAAAAGGTTAGCTTATTGAGGTATGCCTTTGTTACATCCCCAGGAGGAAATGTTGTAAGGAAGGGCGAAAAACGAAAGTTCTTTCCTTTCCTAAAGGCCAAAAGATAGCCTGCAAAGAACTACATAAACAACAGCTTCTGTCTTGTATTTTAGATTCCCTTCGTGAAAATAATTTGAGAGGCGAATATGAGGAACACTAGTGGCACAGTGGGGAAGCGAAACAGATGAGACAGACAAAAGGAAGGTTGGGTAGGGGGGCACAGGGAAGACAAATCAAGCTAGAAGTTATGTATGGTGAGTAGAGGAGTTTAGCCCTGCTGGAACACTAACAGCCAGCACAGAACACACACTGGGGTGAAGGAGTCTGGTATTATCTACCTATCTCCTCAGCACACGTCCATCAGTTTGTTACCTGAAGGCCTTTGAGGGCAGGCCATAATTCCGTAGCACTTTAAGCTTGTCTAAGGCACCCAGGCAAAGAAAGCTCCATCAGACAAGAAAAAAGCCTGCTGGCAAAAATCCAAGGTATAGGCAGGTGATGCCCAAAGAAATGGGATTATGGGTAGGACTCCAAGAGGGCTTCCTGCAGCTATTCAGAGAACAGCAATATTGTTTCAATTTAGGCCATTTTACCAGCTACCACCTCAGGAGCAGACAGTACAAAAATACAAGCATTAGTATGTAGAAATAAAGATTAATACTCAGTTCGCATAACATTCATATATTTTAGGGCAAAAAAAAAAAAAAGCCAATGAGTTAGCGAACATTAAGCAGCAGCTCTCAAAATGTGGTCTCTGAGACCTTTCTGGTAGGCCCAGCAGATCAAAACTATGTTTATAACTATTTTAAGATATCGTTTGTGGTTGCCATTGTGTTGACATGTTCACATGTACTCCAAGAGCTATGATGAATAAAACTGCTGGAGATAGCATGAATACAGGTATGGCACCATTAGGCACTGTTTTTAACCATGTACTTGTAAAAGGCCGGGCAAAGGCTAATTTCATCTAAGAATTACCAAGCAGTAAAAGTTAATAATTTTATTAAATTAACATACACACTTTCAAATATTCTGCATGACTAAAAGGAAAGAATTCAAAAAGCAGTTTTGCTACATAACAGAGCAGATAGTTGTTTTAAGTATAAACATGTACAACTGTTTGTCTTGTAAATTAAACTAGGTTTTTTTTGTTTCTCAGAACTTATTTTTTACTTGGAAATTCAACGGACATTCATGATTATTCCAACCTGAGTGTTTAACAAACATTTTTTTGAAAAAAAAGATGTGCATGCTTGTCACTTGGAGGAGAAAGAATAGTATTCATAGTTAATGATAAACTTTATTTTCAAGTAAAAAGTTACTGCTATGGTTTGTATGTGGACGTCCCCCCAAATCCTCATGCAGTCATGGGGCGGGCTTCTAGATTTTTGACTGATCCATAGTCCCACGCTGGGATTATGGGTGTGGCTGCTACATTTGCCCCTGGGGCAGGTAGTTTGCATACACTATAGGGGGGGGCTGCTTGCTGCTACTCCTCCCTTTTGCTCCTGCTTTGCTATTTTCTCCCACCATGAACTGTTGCCCTCTGCCATGTGACACACTGCCTGGAACCATCCAAGGATGGACTAAAACCTCTACAAACTGTGAGCTAAATAAACTTTTCCTTCCTTAATTTTGGGTGTTGGGTATTGTGTCCCAGCAATGAGAAAAGTAACCAAGACAGTTAGTTACCTTTGGAAAAGTCATTTCTGTCTTTGTGAGCCTGGCACATTCCCAGTGATGACACTCATAGTAATACTAACAGTTACGTTGCAGTGAGTCGGCACTTAGAAGACGTTCTTAACTCAATGGATCAGTATTTTCTAAATGACCAATGCACAATGCTATAAAACCATACCTAGTTAAAAATACAAAGTATAAGAAAGAACAGTGGGTGGTAATTAACTAAGAAAAATCCATTGATATGGTTTGAAAATCTACATTGTAACTGATCTTCAAGAAACCACCACTTGAAGAATGTTGGTATAGTCTCAAGGGAGGTAATCAGCAGTTATCTTAAAAAAACATACACACTATTAAAATGTCTCCCCTTTTGAACTTTTATGTCTATGTGAGACTGGGTTTTTCTTTCTATACTTCAACCAAAATAACATACAGCAATAGTTTAACCATGCAAGCAAGTAAGAATCCAGCCTTCTTCTATTACCAGAGTAAAGACATTTACCAATCTTCTGGTTTGAAAATTTGTTCATTTTCATTAAAATGTTATTTATGTTAACAAGCAACTGGTTCACTATTATTGCCTTTTAAAAAACTTATAATATTTGTTAAGTATACCAGCTTTCATCTCTACTACAACAAATATATATGATACAAAGGCATTGTGTGTGGAGAGTCTCATTCACTTTTTAAAAGATTAAGGAGTCTGAGACCCCAGGAAAATTCTAGAACTGTAGATATTTGTTGTCTTTAATATGTAAAAGAGACATTTTCTAAAATTTAGGCATAAAATTGGAATTATTTCCAGCAGAAATGTCATATTTGGAACTATCTTTACTCTCACCCCATCTTATGTCCAAAGATAGGAGAGATGGAATGGGAGTACTATCTCAAAACTATGAGGATCATATAGAAATCGAACTATCTCCTCAGATTCAATATATTGGAATTCTAATCCAGTGTCAACGCACTTTAATTTCTCATATCAATAAAGGTTATTGCCATGTGTGCCACACAGGAACCTGAATTTAAAGAAATGTACCCCCAGGAGATTAAAGGCAAGTGGTCCCACCCCACCTTTTAAAAAAATAAAGCTATAAATTTATTATAAGCTGATATACCAGTTGCCCTCCTACATTATCTTCCTTCAACACAAATTTGGATGTGTATTGCTCAAAACACAATTTTACATCATGATCTTCAATGTCAAGTACTAATAATCCTATCTGAGAATTCTAATTATATTCTGACATTTGTCTCTCCTCTACATTCTCACTGTAATTCATACTCTATTCACCTTCTATTTGGACAGGCACTATAGCTTTTAACTGGTTCCTGCACAGAATTAAATTAAATTACTAACACTGGTCTAGAAAAGTAGCTCCAATTATATTGCTAATATACTACTTCTCCAGAAAACTAGCTCATTTATATCACCACTCTGCTCAAAACTATTGAATGTTTATAATTTGAAATTCCCAAACTGCATGACTCCACTCAATGGCAGTCCTTCTATAGTCCCTTGCTGCTCTCCTTATACATTTTGCAAATACAGCTAACTTCTTGCTTTCCTCAAACAGGCCCAAGTTTTCCAACCTCAGATATTTTGTTTTCTTATCTGTTCTTATCTTGTCAGTTCTCCTCTTGGCACAGTCAAACATGACCTTCAGGGACCAGATCAAGTATCACCTATTCCACTAAGCCTTCCATTATATTCCAGCAGAAAATAATTTCTCAGAAACGTTTAGTCTGCTTCTCTCAGTTCTGTTTGTAATACCTCTAGCCTGTAACAGTCATCTAAATAGATTGCCATCTTGAGTAGACTGAAAAGGCCTTAAGAGTGTTTTGCACGTTTATGTCTATGGCTCAAGTCTGTATCTATACATAGGTAATACAAAGATTCACATATAAGAACTCAAATATATATTTTGAAATGAATCAAAGTTTTATAAAGTATTTATTCAGATTTCTCAGATGGAGAATGTAGAGCTTACTTTACAAATCATTCCATGATATACAAATAGCCTATCTTTTTGGTTTTTGGTGGTGACTTACTTGTGCAGAGTTATTAGAATATCATTTTTTGTTTGACACATACAAAATTCTGCTAAGAATCTCTCACTCGACATCTGTTATTAAGAATTTCTTCAGAGGGAAAAGGAAGGTGACAGCATAGAATCCAGCACAATGTCACAGTCTCTCCAGAACATGCAGTCGTGACACCAGGAAAAAAAACTGAGCTAAGAGAAAAGTTCTGGAAAGAAAGTGCTGATGGGAAAATGAGAAATCAGAGAAACTGGAAACTCTGAGGACAATGCAGAGAAAAAAAGGAGGCAGCTAGAATACCAACCTTGGGTCCCAGGAAAAGGGACTGGTCTCTGCAAGCACAGACAAGCCTGGAGAGGGTCAGCAGCTTCAAGAACAAACAATAGCCTGGGCCAGCAACAGTAAAATCCCCAGGAAAACCACCATTATTGTAAACTGCAAAAGCAGTGTGGGGTTTCACTCTGAAAGTAACGCCTTCCCTGTGGCAGGCTAGACTTAGAGAAGAAAGCCAGTATAGCACCTACCATATTTGAGAGTGATTAGCAGCCATTGTGAGAAAGACATAATTGTTTGAGATTGAACTACTCCAGGAAGAGGCCACTTCAGGGTTTCTGGAGTCACCCTACCGCAGTGAACTATAGATGACCACAAGAGAGAGTTTAGGCTAGACAAAGCTCATTGAGATGCTTCAGCTCAGGCCAGGGCTGACATGGAGGTCCTGGGTCCATAGTGAGAAACCAGGCCAGTCTTGTATGGTTTGGGGAAGGGACTGGGTCTGAAAGTACTAGCATTAAATCCAGTGGACTGATGAACACCTCCCAGCCTCCTCTGCTCCACCCTACTGCCTTTGATTTTCTTATCTGCCAACGTGACTGGGGAAGCACTGTATGAACACCTCCTTCAGACAGCTGCCACAGCCTGAAGTATACAGGTGGAGGAGTCACTGGAGTAAGGTGAGGCACTTCATACACCCAGAGGCTGTAAAGCTAGGTGCACAAAGCAGGGAACTGAGGCACAGAGAGAGACACAGAAGCTGGCAGACCCAGCATTCACACACAAAAAGCGAGTGCACAAGCACAGTAGGACTTAGTAGTGACTACCTCCCTCCTCTATCTGGTGGATTCAAATAGCTGGTCCAAGAAAAAAAACACTCATTCTAATACAAAGAGGAATTTTTTTCAGATTCATTTCTCCTTTTCTTTGTTGGTGTGGGGGAGTGAGGGTTTTATTTTTCCTTTATTTAAAATTATTTTTATTCTTTTGCTCTTTGCTTTTTTCTTATTATTTCTGCTTTTCTGTTTTATCTGATCCTGTTACTTTTCTTTTACTCTTTAACTGGATATTTTATGTCACTTTTCTCTGCACTTCTATCATTTTACCTCTACTTTCATTAGTACTACTATTAAGATTTATTAATTTTTAGACATTCAGTTTACTCTATGCTATCAATGCTGAATTCTTTTTATTGTTAATGGTGGCATAGTTGTTACATTTAGTAGATATTTACTGTATGTCAATTCTGGCTTGCCTTTCTGTCTGTATTACTACTGCATATCACTCTTCTATTGTTATGTGGTGGTACAGTGGTAGCTTCTATTTTTATGGTATGCTACTATCTGGTTTTTTCTTTGACTTTATTATTGTTGCTGAATTCTTTGCTACGGGTGAGTAGCATAGCTGTTGCTATCAATTGGATTTTACTATATGGCAATGTCTGGTTTCTGTCATCATATTACTGTAGTTCATTTCTGGAGAACTGAACCAACTATACTGTACCCTCCCCTTCCCAACTTAACAGAGGTGGTTGTATCTATCTAGGAACAGAGGTGAAGGCCTAAAGTTAGCCATGCCCAGAGCACACCATTGGAAAGGAAATACTAACTAAAGAGACCATACTAACAACAGAATGTTTCCACTTTAATGGATATGCAACTCTCAGCATGCACACATACATACATACCTCAATAGAAACATAACAAACAACACAACAAAATGCCTACCCAAAAGTCCCCAAAAGTTGATCCTTGGAGCATCAATAGATAAGAAATCAAAAGTCAAACATCTGAATTATACCAAGTCATAAAAGAGGAAACAAAAAACAGATCAATAACACGCTAGACACACTCAAAGAAGTTATAAATGAGCAGAAAGCGGGCTTAATAAACAAAGTGATTAGGAAGCTTAAAGAAGACACTAATAAAAAAATTATCTAAGCTAAACCAAACCATACAAAGCATGAAGGTCAGCAAAAGAACAAAATTCTATTAGAAGTATGGGAAGCAGTTACCAAAGTGATGAGAGTATGTCAGGACTAAAAAAAAGGCTGATGTAGGCAACCATACACTCGGAAACACCTTAAAAAACAATAAAAGATAATAGAAAATGGATCCAACAGCTGAGAAAGGGTGCAAAGGAAACTACACAGATTAAATGGAATTAGTGAAAAATCAGAAGACATCAGGAATTGAACTAAAAAGTCTGTTTACAAAAATTGTAGCATAGAGGCCAGGGATTTAGCTTAGTGGTGCAGCACCTGCCCAGCAAGCATGAGGTCCTGAGTTTGATTCCTGACACCCCCTCCCAAAATAACCCCCCAAAATCACAGCATAAAATTTTCCAAGTATGAGGAAATTGTAATGTACAAGAAAACAAGGTATATGGAACCCCAAACAGCTACAATCAGAAACTTTTCCATGACATATCATAGCCAAAATCCCAGAAATTTAACACAAGGACAGAATCTTAAAAGCTATCAGAGAAAAGCAACAAATCACTTACAAACCTATTACAGTAGACTCCTCAACACAAACTTCGGCAGGTTTTTGTTGTTGTTGTTGTACTTGTTGTTGTTTGGAGTTTTCTTTGTAGTGCTGGGGATCAAACCTAGGGCCTGTGCATGCAAGGCAAGAGCTCTACCACTGAGCCACATCCCCAGCTATCAATACAAACTTTACATACCAAGAGAGTCAGAGTGAAGTGTTTCAAGCCCTAAAAGAAAAAAACTGATAATCCAGACTAATATATATTACAAAACAATTCTTCAAAAGTGATGGAGAAAGATGCTCCTTCTATTACAAAGAGCACCTTAAGAAATCATAACCACCAAATGAGCACACCAAGAAATTCTCAAGGATATTCTAGACAGAGACAATGAAACCGACAAAGGAAATAGCCAACAGAGTGAAGAGATAACCTACAGAATAGGAAAAAATTTTTGTCAGGTACTCTTTGGACAGAGGATTAACATCTAGAACATATAGAAGATTAAAAAAAATTATCTCTAAAATAAAAGATCCAGTCAAACAATAGACAACCGAAATGAACAGATACTTCCCAGAAGCACAAACAGCCAATAAATATATTAAAAAAGTTCAACATCTCTGCCTAATAGAGAAATGCAAATTAAAACAACACTGAGAGGCCATCTTACTCCAGAAAGAATGGTTATCATCAAGAAATCAAATAATACAAATGCTGGTGATGCTATAGAAGAAAGGCATCCTTTTACATTGTTGGTATGAATGGAAACTAGTACAACCATGATGGGAATCAGTTTAGAGATTACTCAAAAAACTAAAAATAGAAATTCCATTTGACACAGCTACCCACTTTCTGTGTCTCCCTGAAAGAGTTAAAGACATATTATAGTGATACATGAATCCCATATTTAGAACAGCACAACTGATAATAGTAAAATCTTGGAAGTATCCATCAATCAGTGAATGGGTAACAAATATGTGATATTCATATATAGGGGAGTATTGCTCTGCCATAAGGGAAGTCAAATTTCAGTCATTTATAGAAAAATGGATGAACCTTGAGACCATAATTTTTTAAAAAATAAGAAATAGTATTTCAAAACAAGACAATGACATCATAACTTTAAGTGAAATAAATCAGACACATAAGCTTAAACATTAGTTTCTCTTTAATGAGAAAATCAAAGTATAAATCATTTAAAGAGTCAAATAAAAGATAATAGAACTAAAGAGATAGATATTTTGCAAATGGAAAGGGCACCAGATATGGAGGGAGGGGTAAGGGGAGTTATAAAGAACCAGGATATTTTATGTACATGTACCAACTCCCACTATTAATGCAATCATTATGTACTGCGAACATGTACAAACATACACATATAGCACAACTTTTTACTTACTGGCCTCTTTCAGATTCCTGTTTTATTATGCAGAAATGTACAAACACAATGCACATGTTCTAAGTACTGCACTAAAAACACATGAAAAATGTCATTCTCCCTGGGAACCGTTTTTGATTCAACACTATTTGCGGTGCTTGATGCTGTCCCAGGGCCAGCAGAATCACTACCAACAGAAACTGAGAGGATAGAAAGAAAAAGGGTGTGGAAATAGTTATAGAAAAATATTTCTTTCTGTACTCAGAAGTTAGCAAAGGGCTAACTTCCTAGGAGACCTACAAGATGATTACAACTTAGCAAGTGCTAAAGCATCAACTTTCTGAGGTATTTGGCATCACACAAAAAGCAAAGTATTCCTATGGTATTCTAGAAATTGTGGTGGCCACACCAGAAAAGCTAATATAGGAAAAATTTTGTTGTACTCGCAATTAACCAAAGCAATGAGATGGGAAAAACCAAAGTGGGAATCTTCTAGGTCAAGTAGAAGATATGAGTCACATATCCAGGGTAAAAGATCTTTTAAACTATGGGGAAATGTGACACTGCATTCTAGCACATTGTGCACTTTCTTTCTCACCAATTTGTGTGATAGAGTTTAAATATATAGTACAAGGACTCTGGCCTTGAACTATGTACCCTAGGAAAACTCTCAGTCTTTCTGCCTCAACTTCCCAAGTGCTGAATATGTGCTCAATGTGATTGATTATCCCCTAGTAATTGTTTTTAATCACAAACTTTAGTTTACCTACTTTGTGACAAAACCAATAGAGATATATGAGATGTAGGAGGTCCAAGATTAAGACAAATTCACAGTATCCAGGAGAGGTTAAACCATCTAAATCTTCATCTTATATAGAAGAGTATGTATACAGTAACAGACTATCAGCCTTCATGCTCAAAAGTAGAATATTAAAGGTTTCTCAATTATACAGAAATTTTTGTTATGAATCTGACCTCAAAATAAACTATAAGATAACCTATTCATGAAATAAAACCTTATGAAAATTCTGCTCTACAATACTTGAATCTATCCATATATTTTCTTAATCTTGAAACACTAAGATATTCATGAAATTCTTATCACAGCTCTTAAAAGGAGAGAGAGTTCAGGTTTCTTACCTGGATCATTCTCTTTGTTCTAGTTATAATCCTGATTACAGAAGTGTAGCCAGGATGATGTTTATGCATAAACCCAAAAGAATGAGTGTCACAGGATTAGTTTAGACTTCAAGGAGATGATATCAAAATTTATTATAATAATGTACATAAACCAAAATATATCATCACTCAAATTATTTAATCAGACAAATCAATGTGCGTAAGTCATAATATGGGCAGCTCTCGGTTTACGGATAAATAAGGTTATGAAACTTTCCAAAGCTTCCAATCTTTCCAGAATTTAGCACACAATTTTCCTACAAAACAAGGCAATGTGCAGCCATATCAAAAAGCTTAACAGAGGGTGGCACAGAATGCTGAACGGCATGGACTCTCAAGTCAGACTTACTGGGCTCAAATCCTAGCTCTGATACGTATCATTTGAGTGACTTTGGATAATTAACTCAGTTATTTCAGATTCAATTTCCATTTCAACTTGTAAGAGCAAAAAGTAGCAATACAGCACTATAATAATAACAATAATAATAATGTACAGCAAGAAAAAAATGGCAAAACTTATTTATCATGGTGCTTGGAATAAAAATGATCCTATTAACCATTATCCTGTTATTGTTACTATTATTATTTTACCACTATTTAAAGCTGTAACTTACTGAACTAAACTTGAGTTCTAGGGTCAGGAAATAAGTGTAGCAAGTGCTGAGCAGAACAGGCCAAGGAGAATAGGTTCCTTTGCAATTTTTGAGAGAGCCAATATTGTAAAAATAAATAAAGGTTTTCTCTGGGATGGATCATTTCTTCTCTTCTAATAATTTTCTTCTATTCTATATCCTCCTTGGCTATAGTTGTGTATGCCCTCTATTATTTGTCCTACATTGCTATTCATCACTCCTCCCCAGCTCAACATTGAAAAAGGGTTCATCCTTCAGATAGAAATACACAGTCCTCCAGTATATCTTTCTTGAGGTAGATTTTAAAGGGAACCATGCAATCAAGTTAACAATCAGGCAACATTCTCATTTACTTTAAAATGGAAAAACCCGAACTGATTACTAATTACAAACTGATTTTATATGTGTGTAGCTTTGACTGCTGGCTTTGTCTATAAGGTTGATATATGCTGTAAACACATACATAATACAGCTTTGTTACCCTTTACAATATTTCCCAACCTTTTGCTATATATGCCTACATGAGCAAAAGCCCGTGTCTTTTCTTTTCGGCAGCTCACACATCTACATTACTTGAGCTCAGATAGTACGATTAAGCCATGGGCTGCTGTTTGTATACAAGCGCTCTATTTTTATTTTTGTCTTTGTTCTCTCAAGAACTACTTTAAAATAGGCTATAACTGGATCACAAACAGGGAAATGCAAACACAAATCTAGCTACAAGATGGGTTCTTTTTCTCAGAAATTCTTCAACTGTATATAACCCACTGTTTTGTAGCTTTTTCTTATGCCGAGCATCTTCATCATTACCTCAACTAGTTAATACTGATGGGCCAGAGGAAGATTCTTCTTATTTCCATTTTCACCACTGTAACTCCTGACATCTATTCAGAATCTGGCACAGCACAGGGAGTTAAGATTTGTTTATTAGGTAAATTGATAAATGAAAGAATGAGTGTGTGCACTATTTGCTTATGGATTCAAGTATAAGCACCTCAATTTTAATCTATTCTAAAATTTTATAACCTTTTCCTTGCCCCCTTTCTTCCTTCTATATTTGTCTGACATGCTGTTTTGCTTTTCTGAGCTTCTTTCTAAAGCAGGGCAAAATCTTTTTGTCTGTTCTTATTTCAAGTTTTCATTCTGTGCCTAGAAATTACCTTTATAAAGAGGATGTAGTGATATGATCAGTCCATTTCAGACAATTCTAAATAAATAGCTCTTATAACTGAAGCTGAAAGAATGAATCATTAAAATTCTATCTTAAAGTACTCAGACTTCTTTTATACAATTACCATATATTATAACTAGATTAGCCTATTACATCACATCAACATTGAACAGATTTCTTCACTCTTAATCATATCCCTAAAAATTAGTAATTTCCAACATTGTTTTTGATACTATGGGATATATTCCTGTTATCTGAAGAGGCAAATAGGCCTCTCAAAATTAATTTTAACTAATTTTAAATATAAGTGCGTCTGTGTCATTCAGCACTTGGAAACAGAAGGTAAAACAAAGTACAGTGCCACAGCATAAAAAAGAATCTATGCACTGGCCAAAGAGAAGCCCAATGAGTCTGAACCACTGCCTGAGGCCAAGCACAAATACAGGTTCTCATGAGGAACACACTCATGAGGAAAGAGTAAAGTTCACTGGATGTTAAACCTATTGTCTAAGTTTTACTTAGAATGGGGATAGTTAAAAATATATTTTCATGAGGACAGACAATGGGCTATACGAAAAAAAAAAATTAGATGTCCAGGAGGATTTCAAAATGCTGAAATATTTTAAAACTCTGATAGTAAGTTAGGACAAAGAATCAAGTCCATTTTCAAAAATTTGTTTAAACATAGTACTCATAGATTTATTGCTATGTTAAATAATTTTTCTTATACACAAATGGCTGAACAAAGGATTAGTAGAAGAAAAACATATTATCAACTCCCCCCTCATTCTTTGGTCTTTAATCCTTCAAGATTTTACAACTTCTGTAATGAGAAAAACTGTGCTGTTGCTATAAACTTCAAGGAGCAGATTTTACTCAATACAGACACCTAGCACCAATCTGTCTAAGATTACGCATCTTTGTTAATAATCAATATGTAAGAACACTTTCTACATGGAAGTAGGCAGCATCAGAATGACCCATACTTTGTATTTTCATAAAGTCAGGAACCACATTTTCTCTTCCTCTGTACCTGTCATAGTGATGTCACAGATACACAATAAATGATTCGGGGATTTACATGGGGAAGGTTCTATCAAGAAGAAAATAAGGTCACCCCAATATAAACTACTTCATAGTCATTACACTGTGTGTGTTATCCCGCAATGTTAGTGCCATGCTACAGTGACCCCAATAAACCACACCTCTTGACAGTGACATTTTTAGGTAATCTCCTCCCTGATAATGTGTTGGCCTAGTGCCTGCTTCTATCAAACAGAATGAAGCAAGATGATGAAATATCACTTCTATGACACTAAAGAAAGATTAGCATCTCTGTCTTGCTAAGAGAGCCTGTCTATTGCTTTTTCAGCTTGCAAACTTTCACGCAGCAAATGGCCTTGCTGGGCAGGTACATATGGCAAGGAACTGAAGGCATACTCCAGCCAACAGCTGGCTGAGAGCTGAGGCCCTCACTTAAACACCTAAGAAACTGCTATCTGCCAACAAAACTGAGAACTTAGAAAAAGATCCTTTTATGTGTGAACAGTATTGTACTGTATGAATATACCATATTTTGTTTATCATCTGCGAATAAACAGATAGGTTCTTTCTACATTTGGTTATTGTTAGTAAAGCTGCCATGCATATTGGTGTGTAAGGTTTTGTGTAGACACCTGTTTTCCATTCTTTGGGGTTTATTACCTAAGAGTAAAACTGCTAGGTCATTTGGTAATTCCATGCTGAGGTAATGAGTATTTGCTGAATGCCATGTGTTATGCTGTGCTACACTCCAAAGATAAGGAAAGGGACATGGTCTCTCCCCTCAGAGTGCACATAACTGCAAGGGAGAATTACTTCTGCTGATAATCCCCTGAATTCTGTACATCCACTTCTTTCTCTTTACACATTCTCCTTGGGAATAGCTTCGTTTACTCTGTTTTAGTTACCTCTAATATCTGAAAACACTCAGTTCAAATGTTCCCCTTCCTGAGCATCAATAATCTTATTGCTTATTGTCTATCAGATATATATAGTCTATCATATCATATATATGTGTATATAGATACTGATATAGATATATAGATACCCTTCTAAATATTTCCTGGGTATGTAAAACTCAACTTGCCCCTAAATGAACGCATTCTTGATATCCACATTTTTCTGACACAGGCTCCTAAATGTCCTCTCTGGGGACTGACAAGCAAGATTCAAACCATGACTCTTAAAAGTCATTGCTAATCCCTTGCCCCATACTGGTAAGAATCAGATAATCATCAATCACCCAACTTACTCCCCTTTTCTAACCCAACATAACCGTTTTGCTCTTGGATATTTTGAAAGGATATTTTGAAACTCCCTTATCCATTTTCTTCCAGTTGCTTTTCCTCTGCTCCACTCATAACTTGCCTTAAAAATTCTTATGCACATTTCAAATGTGAACTCAAACATTATCTCCCTGTGAAAACTTCCTTGTTTTTACAAAATTGCTTTCTCTGTTCATTGTAACCCTAGAATAAATTGTGTATTCCTTCAATTTATTTAACTAGACATATAACAACACAGCTCAATATGGCAGTCCTCCGCTAACAGATTTCTGAACTTAGCAATTGAGAAAAATTCTTGATATTTTAGGTAGCTAATAAAGGAATATATATCACTAAATTCATATATAAAGAACTGAAAATAACCATGTGATTTGTATTATTACTCACTAGATCAACTAACAAATACGTGCTGAGTGGCTTTTTATCAGAAATAACACTGGGCATCAGTGGCAAACGAATTGGACAGGACCCTTCCCTGACTCATGAGCTCATAGTCCAGCAGGTCAACAAGTTGATAGTATTTTCATGACATTAGCATTTAGTGTTCAGCCTACTTCTGAGCAATCCACATATTCTCCATAAAAGCATATTTAATTCTTCTTAAAGTATTACTAAAAACTGAAAAATTAAATTTCCATTTGGTGAGTTGTAAATTTTATTACCATCATCATTGCATTTAAAAAATTAGCCTCCTCCTTGTACCTCTCAACATATATGATTATACAATATGTCTACACCATTACAAGATGCATCGACTATGCAGAACATAACTAAAAGCTAGAAGCTCTGGGGTAGCCAAGAAAAATGCTTCCATTAACATCCTAAAGCTGACATGCTTAGCACCCTACAAAGTCCCTCAGGCCCACACAGAAATCCTGCCTAGAAAAAAATGTGATCATGCTTAACTTCTTGACACTCAGCACATCAGAAGAGGTAAATCAGTATATGGGAGACAGAGGAGAGAATCCACTAGAGAGAGGCACGTGGGTAGTACCAAAAAGAGATGGTTATAATAGAGAGTAAGGCAAGACATTAAGAAATTAAAAGAGAGAGAATATATCAATAACAATGAAAGAAAATAAGGCTAAGAACAGGGGGAAAAAAGACATTAGCCGTTAAATTTAACAGCATGGAATAACCTTCCTCCCCTCTTGACAGCACTGCAAAGTTCCTGCTATTCATCAAGTGGTCAATTATATTCCTGGTATTTTTACTCACTATATTAAAATTTTTTGAATAACTATAATGGTAAAGGTACGATGAACTACATGAACCAGTCTCAACTATAAATTCTTGCCAATCCAGCTTTCTTCCATGTCCTCCTTATTCCCAGATATTATATAATTTCATAATTTCACTGAGCTGGATATGGTGGTGCATGCCTGTAATCCCAGAACTCAGGAGGCTGAGGCAGGAGAATCACCATGAGTTTGAGGCCAACGTGCGCTACAGGGTGAGACACTGTCTCACAAAACAAAAAAAACAAACAAACAAAAAATTTCATCTGTAAATATTTTTAATGGTCTTGCTTTGTTTGGTTTGTATTTTGCTTTGTATTTCTTTTTTTGTACTATTTTCTTTAAAATAAAAATTAAAAAATAAAGCCTTTCATCTCTACAAAAACTTTTTAAAGAATTAAAAAAACACAACCAAACTATCATTGTTATATCTAAAGTGAAAATCAAACTGTAAGTTTCTGAACCTATTCGCAGCATTCACATCTTAAAATCAGAATTTTGTTCATTAAATTGATATAATATCAAGAGGGATGAAGTATTCTGAGAAGCATCCTCATTGCCAATGTAACAGCCCATGATGATGTAATATTATTAAGATATTTTTGTATTTGAACTTGATTCTTCAATCAAGAGAATCTTTTAATAGAAAAATCACTTATTAAACTAATTTTGTTTAGTCTACAGCAGTTCTTTTAGATTTGAAGTGTAACAACTTGATTATTATTTGAGAGCCACATACTAATTTCCTGAAAGAATGATCAAAATGACATATGTATTTACTGGGACACAGTCATAGGTAATCCTGAGAGAATCTCATGTGAAAATTTAGGTGCTTCAGCAATGAGATGTAATTATTCTTTAAAAAGATCACAAAATCAAATGCAAGTAGGGTAAAAAAAAAAAAAAAAAAAATATATATATATATATATATATATAAATAAAATGATACATAGCTAAGAAATCTGTATATGCCTCTGATTATTACAACCTATGTGGAAAATTAGAATACTTGGGACACTTCTCAATTAAAAGCCATGGTTTCCAATGCAAAGTAAATGAGGCTCTTGGTACTTGAACTGGGAACTAGAAACACATGTGGTACTTCTGAACACAATGTCTCGGTGTGTGGGAAGGAGGAAGTTGTTTTGCAAAAGAGTTTTTAAAAATCTAGATAAAGTCTAAAGTAAAAATTGTATGTCTTTCCTATGTCAGGTGAGCCTTGACAGAATTACAGACGTGCTGAAATCCTTGAGGTGTCTAGTGGGGCCTCACCTCTAGGTGTAAGCAGGTTTTGTCTATTTTTATGTATAATTAAAATATTGTCATTTTTAATGTGTCTGAAATTGTGAAAAACCTTGGAAAGATTGGTCCAAAGAGCTATGCCTGCCATTCCAAACTCCTGATTGGACGCAAGTGGCCTTCCTAATCTCGGATCATTCCACATCATTTTCGAAACATTTACATAGGACAAAATGAACTGTTCACATGTTCACCTTATACCCGCCATGCTTTCCAATTATTACTGTCTCTTTTTTTGACTTTTCCTTATGACTGAAATTTACATTTCCCCTATTTTCAAGTATAATCTATTCTCAACCCTGTATTAAATGCCACCTAATCCACAATATCTTTTCTTTTACAGCATTTGAATAATCTTTTCCTCCACTAAAGTAAGCCAGAGTGGCTTATTATAGTTTGAAATGTCACATGTAATTTTCTTTTTCACTGTTGTGTCTACACAGTATTTTTAGCTTATCAACAAGAACAAAAGAAATTGAACACCTAAATTCAAGAAAATCTACTTCTGCAAACATTTTCTAAGTACTTTTAATATGTAAGTACAGAACTATACTAGGTGTGGTAGATGTGAAAATTAATGTGGTGACCCCATCACCAGAGTTACTCAGCATTAATTTTAAAGTTCTAGCAATATAACATGGCAGGAAACCGACATCAGCAATGTTACTATGGGGCATGGGACAAAATAATCGTCTCCAAAAGAATTTTAAAAATCTCAGAACTAGTAATAATAGAGTCCCACCGGTGGTTAGAAGTAACATTTAAGTGTGTTCAAATATCTTTACATTACATTTAAAACAATAATGCCTAGCATATGTGAAGCCCTGGGTTCAGTCCCAACACTGAGGGGAAAAAACGACATTAAAAAACTTCAAAAATTCTTACAACTACAAAATACAGTTATATGGAGGAACATCCCAAAATTTGTATAAGGGACACATGTGGTACGATCAAAATACATACTGAATGTCTAAGTAAAAAATTTATTATAGCAAAGGATACACTGCCATTAAACCCCTCAAAGCATGCTCCCTCACTTCAAACACATTTATCCCACCATGCTTCCCACTGTCCGAGGAAGTCCTCTCTTGAGAGTGTTGATCAAACTTGCAGTGAATACCTCTACTAGGTACAATGCAGCAGAAAGAAAGGCTCGTAAAAACATTATCCTGTGTCCTCATCCACTTTATTCACCAGATCTGGTATTCTGTGACTTCTGGCTCTCTTCTCCAAAGTCACAGTGACCATGGAAAGTAAACAGACACAGAGGCAGCCACAATGGCCCGACAAGAGTCACAGAAGGACCTCCGGGACCACGGTGGGGAGTGCCAAGAATGATGACACAGTGTGCTCAAAGTAAGTGCAGGTATTTTGAGGTGGATTAATGACAGTGTCTTTTACTAATACATTTTTAAAATTAAACATTCACTGTATTTTTTATCATATTGTGTACATACACATCTCTTACAAACATAAAAACAAACATGTATAAATCATCTCATATTAAAAATATAATAAAGATTTCAACTTTTCCCAGAGTTAATAATGAATTTGACGCATTACCAATCAAAATCTCAAAGGAATCTTTAATCTGAAATTGTACCTGGAATAACTAGTATATAAAAATAGCTACATTTTTAAGAGCAAAACGATCAACAGCCAGGTATGATGACGCACCCCTGTAATCCTAGCATTTGGGAGACTGAACCAGGAGAATCATGAGTTTGAGACTAGCCTGGGCTACAGAGCAAGTTCAGGGCCAGCCTGCACTATTGTGAGACTTTGTCTCAAAGCATAAACACCAACACACAACATATGAGAGGTCAAGAGACAAACTAACATTATATGGTACCAATTTTCACTTATCTAATTGCCTAGAAAAAAAAATCTCACTGATGATCTGCAACAGTGGGAAACATGCAATAACAAAGAAAATAGAATATATTCCTAATAGGAATACAAAGCTACACAAATTTTCTATAAAGCAATTTCATACTATGTATGGGGCTTAAACTGTTTTGATCCTAAATTTTCTATATTTAATATCTATTCTAAGGAAATATTTACGAACTCAATAAAATATATTTTTATAAAGAAACCAGCCTATTCCACAGTATATAGAACAAAAAGCCACAGAGGATCTGAGGGGTGCCTATCAAGGACAGAAACCAAAAGATAAATTATTTTATCATTAATTATTAGAAATTTCCAAGCCATATTAAAAACTCAACCCACCCACCCACCCACCCCCGCCCCGGTCAGACTGACAAGGAGTAGTAACTGAGAACAACAGAGAGAAGTCTGGAAATAGAACCCCAAAATGGGAAGATAGAATGACAAATGCT
This sequence comes from Dinomys branickii, assembly GCA_004027595.1. Classification (NCBI taxonomy): domain Eukaryota; kingdom Metazoa; phylum Chordata; class Mammalia; order Rodentia; family Dinomyidae; genus Dinomys; species Dinomys branickii. The sequence goes on from PVLD010004380.1 coordinate 70,088, forward strand.
GGCAGTTCTCATACAATTATTGTTCATGGCCAAATACATGCCTTGTACTCTTGACAGTGAGCATGTTAAAACTCACACTGTCAGAGAGAGGTGCTATTCGACACATAGCTGCTATAATATTCTTAGTGCTCATAAATTTATACGATTCTCAGTTGACAATTTCATAGCAAAGAAGTATGAAGGAAAACGGGCAAGTCTAAATGTCTAAACTTGTGACCATCAAAGAAAAAGCGTTCTCCTAGAGAGCATAATATTAAGACAGGTCATTTACCTCGATGTGTAGAGGATTTTAACACCATAACTGGAGAAGAATAAAGAAAAGGAAGAGCAGAACTAGCCCAACCTCGATCGTTCTAAAGCATAGTTAAAGGAGGATGAAAGGGAAAGACTAAAATAAAGGACCTAAATTTACACTTGCAAAAAATGTTAAGGACAGGTAAGTGGGGAGAGAAAACCAGAAAAGACATAAACAGAATTAATTTTCAACCTGGAAAGAGTTGAGGGAAATTTGGAATTTAAACACAGGAGCATATACAACCAATGTCTCTGTTAACTCAAGCCTCAGCTTCAGCTAGATGATACTCCAGATAACAAAAGACTCAGATGGCATCACAAAACCACTCTAAGCAATGCACATAACCATGTTGAATGAGAAAGTTGAGAAGACCAGCAACACTGACTGAGATTTATGACCCCATGGGCTTACACAGAATACGTTTCTAAATTCTAAGTTCTTTTCAGAATGGCTTGCCAGGATGGTAGACTTGGAGAAGAACATAAAACAAGATCATTTTAGGAAAATATTTAACAAGACTCTCGTGTCCATAGGTAAGAGTAACAGGGAGGAGTAAATGCAGCAGTAGTTTGGTAGGATAGCTGACAAATGCTATAACCAAAAGTTCATGGGTCTGAGCCAACATGGAAGAACTCAAGTGTTCTGTGGTTTGCAGTCAACTTTGGTTCTCACAGTACTTTACACATAAATATTATAGTACGTATACTGTGCTACAGTTATATAATTACATGCCCATTATTCCCTATATCTTGCAAGCTCCCTGAAAGATTCTACTTAATCATCTTGTTATCCCCCATAGGGAGCAAGAGACTTGCACAGACAATGTGATGCACATTTATAAATTCTAACTGAAGAAAGACGCTGAAGGTCTTATAATATGTACAGATTGCTAATACGTACAAATGGTCAAAAGTTGAAAAGAAACTGCTAATATGTTGGGTGACAAAATTTTACAAAGTCAAAAAGTTCTTGACAAGCTGGAACAATGAGCCAGTGCTTACACAATGAAATTTAATAGAGATATAAGTAATGTCTGGTACTTGGAATAAAAAATAAATAAACTGACCAACAGAATAGAAAAGATCTGACTGAAAACAATGGGATGCTTTGACAGCATATCCAGTATGGGCCAGTGGGGTGTTGTGACTTGCACTGCTGACATGAAGAGAAAAATAGTGCTGGAAAAAAGAGCAACAAGTGCTGCTGACCACATCAAACCTAGAGCGTCACACTCTGGACACTTACAATGTAAAACTTGGCCACAGGAAAGCAACCAGTATGGAGACAGCGTAAGAGACCGTATCACAGGAAGAGGAGCTAAAGAAATGGAAGAAACTTAGATTGGAAAAATTATTTTCAGAGCACGACAGCAGGTTGAAATTTCTGTATTTCAGTCTAAGGAAGACATATTTGTTAACGTTTCTGAATAGCTCTGAACCAGATCCATTTCTGCGAACAGGAAATTAGATGTTCACTAATTTTACAATAAAGTAAAGTAGTTAAAACTCTGCAAATATAGTGTACATACATGCATTCTGAAACAGACTTCTTCACCATGCAAGTACTCGATTTGAGAACATCATAAACCACATGCCAAAATTTGAAAGGAGCGATTTTCTACCTAACAGGTTGGAGTAAGTTGATTGAACATATATTTTCATGTCATTTGGTAAAAACCACTGTAAGGTGGTCTGCCAAAAGAGACCTCAACTAAGTTGTAAAACTCACTTCTAAAAGTAAATGCACATACAACTTTCCTGACACTGCTTTTCAGAGAGATAGTTTAGGCCACTGCAGTAAATGCAGCCATCATGCATTCAGGACTCCAGAGTAAGGGCAGGGACCTGCAAGACACTCTATGTCTCAGGTGAGCCTGAGCTCTCCAGAACAGCAGGCAAGGGCACACCAGTGCCATCACCTTCCTATGCGAATAAACTGCAAAAGCACATAAAATATGTAAGCAATCAAGAATGAACTTCTAGCTACAAATATCCCCCCTTTTGTGCACTGAATCCTAGACTCATTGAACAGAGTTAAAGAAAAGTTTGGCTATCTACCTAATGGGCAACTTATATTTAACATACAAATTTTCTAATCATCTTTCAAATAACTTCAATAATCAGTTACATCATGGACTGCATATTTAAGAGTAATTCAAACGATAAGCACAATGCAAAAGTTAATAAAAATGTGATTAAGGTTCAGTAAAATATAAGCAAGCTTTCAATGCATTTTGACTAAATGTAAAATATCATGTTTTTTGTGACAACTTCTCTGCCATTAATCATATGCTTCCAGCTGTAACAACTCACATTCAAATTAAAACCATGAAATAGCATCATAGTGTCAAGATTCACACAAACTGATCTCTTAGCAGATTGTGAGGGAGAAAAACATACATTAAAGAAGAATCTGGAGAAAATGTTACACAACAAAAACATCTGAAAGAGCTTAAGCACTCAAGAAGATGGGACTCTGGTTTTTGAACTGCACAGGAATTAAATGTTAAACAAAACTCACAGCCTGCTCTTAAACAATGAATACATCATTAAAAATCTTTCTTTTTATAGCCACAGAGCCGAGCGTTTTGCTGTTTATATCTATCCCAGCATACAAATCCATAGTACTGCCAGGACTGTCCCTTCTGACTGCACTGGGAAACTAGACAGGAGAGTCTGCTTGGGTTTCTTTTAGTGGAGTTCAGTTTGTATCCAAAATTGGCTCAAGAATCATCTCTTCTTCAGTCACTATACTCTGTGTGCCAGTTACACAGCTCCAAACATTTCCCTTCCAGCTACAGATATTAAAATGTTTTGTTCTTTAAAATTTGATTTAGAACCACAGTAGATAACTTCTTTTCCTTTCTTTTTTGCTTTAGGCTCTCCCAGGTCAGCACACTGTCTAGGTTCAAATAGTGTAACAGCATCCACTACACATAAAAAACAAGGACGGGGCCAGGAGGTAGCAAAGTGATCTATTCTAGGTTAGCCACATCAGGCATTTTCTACTCCCGAAGGCTTCATATGGTTAGCACAGGGCCACAAGCTGCACACAGCCATTCTGAAGTCGCCCCTTACGTCATCCTCTGGCGACCATCCCATTTTAACTCCTTCCACAAAGTTTCCAGAGATGTTATCCAAGGAGGATGAATTCCTTTCTGCCTAAGGGCTCATTCTGTACTGCCGTGAGGCACTGGACTTTGGGAGTCTAAATTGCCAGGCCAAAAGCGTTTCTCAGTCTTCAACTGATTCTGCTTGAAAATGGCAAATCAGCCCTTCTCTGCTTGAGAAAGAGCTGTAAGAAAAATAAAAGACAAAAACACACAAAAATGTTGTAAGCCACACTGCCACTCAAGCTTAACATTTCAGCTTCTAAAAATTAACCAATCAAGGTCAGACATAGTTATCAGAAAATAAGACATAATGATAAAGGAAAGGGTAAGAGCGTCATTTCAAAATTCCTAGATTTCATTTATCTCATAGGGATTACTTCTTTGCTTGCTTTCTTCATTCACAGAGATATTCTGTCCCAGATGACTAATGAGGAAATATATAAGATTTTAATTTCACAGCAGAATAGAGAAAATGTTCCTGGAGAAATTTAATATGAAGTCAAGTTGTGTAAGATAGTTGTGCGTGGTAGATTTCAGGGGTTTTGAAACTCACTAAAATGGACAGCATTATTTTAACAGAGGAAGGTTTTTGAAGGAATGTGGGATGATCAAATAAGCAGAACAACAGTAACTGACACAAAAGAGAATTTCAGACTTAATTTATGCCTTAGAAATAGTCTGGAAGCCAGGTGTGGTGGTACACATCTGTAATCCCAGCACTCTGGCAGGCTGAGACAGGAGGACTGCAAGTTTAAGCCAAGCCTCGGCAATTCAGAGACTTAGCAAGACCCTGTTTCAAAAGAAAAAATTAAAAAAGGGGTAGGGATGTAATACAATGCAAAGGCTTTTCATTCAATCCCTGATACCACAATGTGTATGTGTATTTATTTATTTATCATATTATAAAAGACATTATATATACAATATATATACAACATACCATATATACTCATACATATATATCATATATATGTGTGTGTGTATATATATAAAATATACCATATGTACAGACAGAGGGAGAGACAGGGAGAGGCAGAGAGCCAAAAATGCATATATACTCCAGCAGTTTACTGTACTAATAAATGTCTAGAAACTAATGGGCAGCACTTTGAGCACTTCTTGTAGCTGTAGAGGCCAAAGGCAATTTGTATTTATTTCATGTCTCAGGAAATCTAGTATTAATATATTTATACAAGTTTTTCTTTTCCTGAGGTACACATTTTTTGGTGCAGACTCTGTATATATTCTAAAACAACTGAAAATATGGTAGGAACTTCAGTGTTTAAAGACACTCTGCAATAAAACCTTTTACAAAATTAATTATTTTAAAATAGTAAAGGTATTTAACAAAGCACACTAATTTGCATATTCATATCCTTAGATACAGCATTTTCTTAATAAGGCAGAGTACAATTATACACATGTTCAAACAAGGGCTCTCAGTGAGTGATATTTAATGACAGATGTTCTACTGATTATTCCCAAAGCACGATACCCATAGATGGCAAGGTCTCAGTGGTGTGAAAATACATTAACCTAAACTCCCAGCACCATATTACCAGAGAATTTACTTAAACAGTATTTTACATGCAAATAATCAAATAAACTATTTAGAGCCCTTAAATCTGATTAGTACTCAATGCTAGCTATACAAACCAATACAAACTGTGGTTATATTATAACCTTATTCTCAAATGACTTCAATTTATTAAATCAATCAAAAAAATTAAGAGAGGAATATGGCCATTAATCTCTGAAAAAGATTCCACAGATAAAACCCAAGTCCACCTTTTACTCTTTCATGCAAATATTTTCTTAAAATATCTTTAGACTCAAACTGAAGAGTCTGCAGAAAGGTGAAATTTAGCAAAAACACCGAACTATCAAATAATTATAATTCATTTCACATTAGAATGAAATACTCAAGGTCAAGTGACATACATAGTTCTTCTTCTGTTGAGAAAAAAAAAAAAAATATCCAGAAAACTGAAGGAGAAAGAAGGCATGAGCTAGGAAGGTTGATCCCAGAGGAAGGCTGGATGCTATTTTTACTTCCAGGAAGTACTGGGACAGAACTGTCCCCTGGAGTCCTATGAAGAGATCAAGATTAATACCTGAAATAAAAAGGGCCAACATGAAGCAGAAGTTCCAAAGGCTCAGTATGTCAAATAAGACTGGAAGGTGGCACTGACTCTAAAACACAAAGGGAGAGAAAGCTGCAAACATGAGACACTGGCTAGCCTCAAGACAGTGACCTATTTAGAAAACAAGAGTTTTCTACCTAATTATCTGGCCCGTGATTTCAGCTATTTGCTGAGTTCATTCATTCTGTCCTGAGCTGGCTTCCTTTACTTTAAACAGAAATATGAATCTGGCGTCTTTCTTCTCAGCTCCCACACATATGTTCATTCCCAGGTGCTTTTAAGGACCCCAGGAAAATTTAAAAACTAACACAAACATTCTTGTATACACTGTTGCCTTTTCACAACATTATTCCTGCTACACCTATGCAAAAAAATCTCCTACTGTGATTTTTTTGGGTTGTCTTAAAAATTTGTACAGAATAAAATTAAACTAATGATACTAACACACCACACACACACACTCACACACACACACACAAACATACACACACACACACACACACCAAACTCAAGGTAAACAAGCCTTTCATGGGACCATCAGAAAATAGAGCTACATTTACCAATTTGGAGCAGGAGTGGAAATATACATTTCAACTCTGAATTTTCCAACGTTTTTGCCAGTCTTTCTTATTCAGACCAAGATGCCTATCAAGTGCCATTGAGTTATATGCCTTCAGTGGTTCACAGTGTGAACCTTTAACATTCTTTGTGCATAAACACAGAATCACAACTGACCATAAGATCTTAAGTCTGTTCAGAGGTATGTCTGAAGAATTTAGGTACCTTTTTTATATTTCTAAATTTAAGGTATAATAATCTTGGATCTTATCACCATGAAGTAGGGATAACCTGACCCAACAACTTGAAAAATGTTTACAAAACCAACAACTACTGTACATATAAGAGTAACAGCAGAGAAAGGCCACATTTTGAAAATACTAAATCCATCTAACAACTGTCTTAAATCTTTATACTAATCTGATCACTAAGCATCCAAGAAAGTTGCCTCTGCATTTTTACCTTCCTGCGTTATACTAGGCCCATCCTAACATGCTGAGATTCAATGTGACTACTTAAGAAGGAAATTAAGTGATCTCCAAATCTAATTAGAGGATTTGGGAAGAGTAAGAAAAACTAAAAGGTCAGTGCTCTGCCTCTGGTCCCTAAACTATGAAATGTCTAATAAAACAGTAATTCTACCATGACTGGTTGTACCACCAACCATGATTTTAAGATGGATTTGAAAATATAGAGATAAATCCTGGTGTGGTGATACACACTTGTAATCCCAGCACTCGGGAAGCTGAGGCAGGAGGATTGCCATGAGTTCAAGGCCAAACCAGGCCACACAGTGAGCGCAAGTTCAGCTTGAACTACATAGTGAGACTTTGTCTCAAAAAAAGAAAAAGAAAAAAAAAAAACTATATACTTTAAATTTAAAATCTACTATCACTGTAAATGTAAGGTAGATATATAGAGATATCTATCTATATATATATGGCATCTCCCTGCCTCAGTCTTCCAGAGTGCTTAAATTACAGCTGTGTACAACTGCACCCTGCACATTTTTACCCAAACTATAGATTTTGCCTTATCCTATATAAAATAGCTTTTCACTGGAAAGCAATGCAGGAAAAGCACAAAAAGTCTGCCACAAAACATACTTTCAATGATTTTTATGTGAGATAATTAAAAGCCTAGCTTTTCAATCTAAGAACGTTTTCACTAGTTTTACTGTGGTATATATGGCATAAAATAAGCTACACATCTTTAACATACATAATTCAATAAATTTTCACATATGTATACACGGGATACCATCACATTAGACGTAATTAAGCATGCCCATCACCTCAACTTTTTCATCATTTTAAGCTCTTTCATATTTACCCTTGCCTCTTTTCTCCCATCTGCGGACAATGCATCATTAAATATTAGTTTGCATCTAGAATACGTTAGGATACAAATTCACTCAATTCAAGAATACACTTTCAGTCTGTTTTTCTTTCAATTGGTTCATTATTCTGATATTCATTTATATATATAAAGTTCATTTGTTTTTAGTGTTGAAAATTATTCATATATAGTTTCTATTCACCAATTGGTGTAATCTGAAGTGTTTCCAGTTTTGTGGTATTACATAGAAAGTGATAAGACCATTTTCTACAAGATTTTATATAGAAATAAGTTTGTATTTCTCCTGTAAGTAAAACAGCTTTATTTGTTTACTTATTATTTATTTATATATTTTTGTCTTTTTGAGACACAGTCTCACTATGCAGTTCAGGCTGGCCTTGAGCTTATTTTGTAGCCCAGACTAGTCTCGAACTCACAATACTCCTGTCTCAGCCTCCTGAGTGCTGGGAACATGCTGGGACATTTGTATGCATTACCTTTTTCAAAGACTGGCAATTCAAAGTAGTTATACAATTTCAAACTTCCACTAGCAACGTAGAAAAGTTCCAGTTGTACCTCTTACCAACATTGGATATGTCAGGATTTTTATTTTAGACATTCTAATAGGTTATAATTTTAATTTCAATTTATATCACCAGAATAATTAATGACATTGAGGATCTCTGTGCCTACTATCTTTTTATCTTTGATGTAATACGCTCAAATCTAGTTTTTAATTGTTTTATTTGCTTTCTTACTGAATTCTGAGTGTTCTTTACATATCCTGGATACAAGTCTTTTTATGATATTCAAATAATATTTTCCCAGTTTATGGTTAATCTTTTCATTTTCTTTGAAAGAACAGAAGTCTTCAATTATTACAGAATCAAAGTATCTCAGAAATGTTTGCCTAAGTCAAGGTCACAAAGATTTCCTTGTATGTTTTATGCTACAAGTTTTATACTTTTGGTTTTACACTTAAGTGTAGGGTCCATTTAAATTTTGTACATGGTACAAGATTACATTACTTTCAGATCTTGTGTGATGTGCCATTATTTTGTCTGTTTGCCACTTATGTCTAATTTTACTGGTTTTTAATCAGAAAATACATTATACATGGTCACTTGTATAAAAATTTCAGACATATTTCAGAGAAATACCTATTCTATTTGAGTATAAAATATGTAATTACCAATGAGACCAGATTTGTTAATTAGCTATTTAAATTCTTCTGATATTTTTATTTCATATGATGTCTTTTCAAGAAATAGGGCTACTGACTCTGGACCTGTTGATTTTTTCTTCATATATTTCTCTTAGCTTTAGTTTTATGTAGTTAACTGTTTTAAAGATTCAGGATTACTTAACTACCTTAATACAACCATATGAAATCTCTTTATTATACTTACTAATCTTTGCTCTGCACTTTATTTCATCTGGCATTAATATTACTCTAGGTACTTGCACTCAAAGAACTTACTAAATCTGAATACTCTTCATCTTTGAGGTTTTTATTCCTATTATTCTTTGATAATTTTATCCTCTCTAGCTTCTTTTTTGTTCCTTTAGAGCTCCTATTAGAGGAATGCTGGAGATTCTCTAACGATTGTCTATGCCTCTCAAATTTGCTCTTGTTCTTCCAAAGTATTCTTTTTGCATAACATTCTGAGGAAATTCTCTAGCTCAATCTTTAGTTTTAATAATTTACATCAGAATTGTCTTAACAAACATTCATTTTAAATTCAAAATTTTATTTTTTAATTTTATTTTGAAGACCAAAGAATAGAGACATATGAACCATAATAAGCCATAAACAATATCGAAAATACAAAATTATACAGAACATAGTAGGGAATTAACACTGGATGGATGCTGTATTACATAATGTTATCTTCACATTAGTTATCACACAAACATTAAAGGAAATACCAAACTATAGAGAAGACAGTAGGGAATCAGCACTGGATGCTGTATAATATAAAGTTATCTTCACTTGTGTTAATACAAAAACGATTGAGGAAATACAAATTATAGAGAACATAGAAGGGAATTAGCTCTGGATGCTGTCCTACATAATGTTACCTTCACGTTACTCGGTTACACGTACGATGGCCCATTTCATCATTCAATTTTTCTCCTCCCTCATCTCCGTTGCCCTACCGCTTAATCAGTCATCTTCCCTGTGATAATAACTGTATTCCTGGGTTTATCTATACCCCTGGACTCTCGCCTTGGGAAGAGATATAGCTACCTCAGACCATACTATAGCACACATGGGTGTATACAAACTGCCATGGTCGGAGGTGGAAAAGCACCCATGCTCACAGCGGACTGCCCCACTCTGCCCTGTCGCCGTGCTATGGGTGGGAGTGGGTCCAGTCCGTGGGGTGCCCTCAGCGGGGCCCACAGAGGAGCAGCCACAGGGCCCACAGCGCAGCAGCCACGTTAAATTCAAAATTTTAAATTCCCAACTTCTATGCTTGATTCCTTCTCAAGATTATAAAGCCCTTCCATATTTCTCTAAACAACTTCTGATCACTCTCTTACCTCTAGGTCTTTGAATGCTTTTCACCCAATTTTGGATTGGATATCTCTCTTTTACAGTGCTGGTTTTGTTCGCATTGTGATGTGTCATAATTATATCCTTATCATTTGCTGAAAATCTGTTTGCCAGCTCTTTTGCTTACCACTGCTGTTTCCCGTGATTAACAGGGACAGAAACATGGCATGTCTCTTGTGCGTGTGGGCTCTAACCCACCTGGCAGCCGGTACATTACTAAGACACGGCCCTGCCTCTCTGGGTCTAGCACCCACATTCAGCGATGCCGTTTGTGGGTAAACACAGCTGCTATCCACTACTTAACACAAGGAGAAAAGAAAAATAAAGGCAAAGCTCCAAATGTAGAGCTCCAATTAATAACGCTGATGAGCTCTTTGATTAATAATCCTGATGAATTCCTTTTCCATTTCATGTTTCCATTTAGCTTTGTCTTGTTTCTTCCTTATAGATGAAAATCTATCTCGGTTATGGATTTAACTTGTTATTGTTTGTCAGTTTGTTTTCTGATGATTTTTCAGCATATAATAGGATTTTGGCCAGCAAGGAAAGGCTGACTTTTTTAAAAAATCAACTTTCAATTTTCAGTCCTGCAAGCTATTGGGCTTTTTATATTGTATTTGAAAATGACTAATTTTACATAATAAATTATTTATATTATCTCTCACAATGATGCCATATATATGAGTGTTTTCAAGATTAAAATGATCAAGCATTTTGAATACAGTCTTTTCACAATACATTGGACCTCAGAAAATTAAGAGGAACAAATTTGTGATGCTCCAACTAATAATACCCAGATCCCATTGCATTTGGCTTTGGACAAGTGAAGAGAATCAAACCTCTTGTAGTAAATGATGCATAGTTATCAACTTGTGATCATCTCCATAGTTGTCAAGTTACCATTCTAACTGTAGAAATCTAGTATAGTTTAACTTTTTGTGGAAACATATATAATCACCATGTCCAACAGCACTCTCATTAATAAATCCAAACAAATCTGCATGGAGTGCTGTGTGTGTGTGTGTGTGTGTGTGTGTGTGTGTGTGTGCATGCGTGTGTGTGCCTGTGCTCACACTAGTGCAGCAGGGACTACACCATCAGGTCCTGGTATGCAGTTGGTAGTCATTTAAATGTTTGAATTAAACATCAACAAACCAACATTTTGCATCTGAAAGTCATAGCATTACTCTCGCATCTAGGACATAATTTAGCAAATTTCCCTCCAACTTGAAAGTGCTAATATAGATTTCACACTATAACACAGTAAAACCTTAAGATTTTGGTGTGGTTTTTAATATTCTATAACTCTCTGATCTTGTCCCATTCATAAATCAAACCACTGTCTCCTTTATGCCTTTAGTCTCATATGTTCCTTTTCCTATTTTTCTCTCTGGAGTCTCCTTTGTCCTTGGTACATAGTCCTAATTGTTCTTGATTCTGTTATAATACTTACCATATTGAACTATAATGCTTCTTAAAATAAACAAGACAATGACAGTTAAATTAGTATTAGTTATTTGTTATTCTATGTGTATATACCCCGCCTCCAAACACACACACACACACACACACACACACACACACACACAAATAACTTTGAGATTTACCCAAATGTCCACTGTTTCTAAAAGGAAGCAATTGAGGAAGTCAACATGAAAGGAAAACAAAGCAAATAGTGCTGCTCTACCATCCTGAACAGTGGCTAGAGGTAGGCTCAAACATTTACAGGGGCCAAGGTAAAGGAGACACTATGAGCTTTAAAATAAAAATAAACTATGTTATACTCAAGCAGGAGAAAAGTTATCAGTACCATTAGCTGACTGAAAAGAAAGCAGCCTTGGAAAAGTTCATTGCATTCACTGCCCAATGTCTTGGGGCTTGTTGTGTTAGAGGAAAATACTGGTCTCCTGACTTTCTGTACTGTTGCTACAATATCACAATGAAACCAAATATGCAGTGAAAATTAGTTGCTATTATCACAACCCCTGGGAGAAACAGAAGTACATATTCCCTTGTGAAGGAGGAGAAGTTAAGCTGAGAACCCAAGACAAATGTTCATGAATCAAGATTGGTAGAGTGAGAAGATAAGAAATGACCTGACTGCTTCAGAGTAGGAAACGATATAGGAGCAACTTTCAGAAAGACATGAAATCTCTATTGCCAAGAACATTCTCTGTGTATACATAGCCTTAGAAGAGGCGGATTGTTAAGTGCAGTACTAGACTCTGACTGTAAAGTTAAATTTTTAAAAATTTCTTAGGGCACTTCTCCAGAAGAAAACAAAAATTAAGGTCAGGCCTACATTAGCCAGCAAAAGACTTCTGGGCCCCTAGATTCATTTATTTGGCTCTGTTGACTGTTTGGCGCGGTTTTCCCTTACCAAGTGTAAAACTCGCTTGAACACCATCACCCTGGGATCTCGTTCAACCAATTCAGATAGCTGTGTCTTTAAACTCACATCCAAGTGACTTGGCTTTCTACCAACATCATTTCCCCTAGTAGGGCCTAAGCTTAAGTGAGAAAGTACACAGCTCAGAGAGCCAGGAGTTAACTGGCTGTTCCCATTCCAGAAAGGCCTGGTTCTTTTCTTAGATAAAGAAACAATACTATATCAAGAAATTTCGCTCATTCAGTATCACATATCACACTAGATCCATGACCATAAAAACAGAATTAGTGGAAATACCACTGTCTATTCTTAGAGAATCTCTCTTGAGGAGTTCAGGCAATTTAACTTTTCTTTTCAGCCCAATCCCTTGGGAAATAAATAAAGGTGATTTATTGAATCTTGCATTTACAGATAAAACAACAACGAAGAAGTTCAAATGCACGGAGTGGCAGAGTCCTGAGACTTCACTTTCCTTGCTGAACCAATTTTCCTACTTATATTTATACCACAGATACAGAAGAATATGCACATTTCCTTCTGTGTAGTTGTCTGTAACTTAATTATAGAACAGCCCTAATCCATTCTGTGACACAGTCTCATGTGGGCTGTCATCTTCCTTTGCCTGGGACAGGGTCTCCTGTTCCCTCTCCCACCTACACTTGTGTCAAATGGTAAGAAGCTGCTGTGCCCTACCAGTACTAAATTTCCATCAACACTGAGCATAATAACTTGTACCAGTCTATCTGCCTATACAGTACTGTTTGTTTTACTAATATAACATTAAGTTACTGACATTCTGTTTTTATGTTCTGTCTTTATAGTGTAGCGTGATTCTCTCAGCCAGGAATTACCTTAAACTTGTAAAATGTTTAGCTGTACTTTTTTTTCTGAGAGATGGCAACAGGGTTGTAGAGGAGATAATGCTTAATAGACACAGGGATGTACGAATGAAGAGATAAAAAATGACAGAGCTAGGCTTCCCCCTACAGTAAGTTTTAATAAAAGGAAAAGCAGCTTTATTTTGGTGAAAGAAAACACACGGGTTATGTACAAAGGTAGAAATTAAAATTTAAAAAAAAAAAAGAGCAATACTCTCTGGATTTTCTACCCAGAGGTTTGGACTGGTCATTTTTCTGGCAAAATTAAGAAATGCAAACAACCTGGTCAGTTTAATATCAACCAAAGATAACAGCAGGATACAAATAAGTACCACCTTTTATAGTGTGGAGGAGGCATGCTCCTCCCAGCAAACAAAGAAACAGGACAAAGTCAACATCTGTTTCATATAACAGCTTGGCTGCTGAAAGAACCAACCTTTAAAAAATGGCTTAGCTGACTGACAATCCTCAAAAATCATGCACACAGTTCTGCATGAGTTTAAGCAACCAGATAAATGAACACAACTTGTACTTTTTTTTTTTTTTTTTTTTGTGGTACTGGGGACCGAACTCAGGACCCTGCGCTTGCTAGGCAAGCGCTTATTCCACTGAGCTGTATCCCCAGCCCCACAACTTGTACTTTTTATACTACCCTTTCTTCTAAAAAAAAGTCTTTTCTTTAAGGAAAAAAATTAAAAAGAATATACATGCACACAAAAATCCTTATGAACCTTTTCCACTTGACTGAGAACCTGCTGCAATGAATGCTAGTAGTCGCTTTACAGCTTTCCTCCGCCTTTCTTATTGACAACTGAGAAGACAAAATCACTAAAGCACACTGGGTAGGGATGATGGCTGTGGAGGGGACAGAGAGACTACTGAGACATAACTCCTTAGAATATTAAGGGAAAAAAACAACTCACTGAACAAATCAATCATGGTTCGAGAATTCAGTCAGGCAATTCTGGCTGATGTCTGGATCTTTATCACAATAAAAAAGAATTAAGTATGCTAAGAAATGAAATTTTCATCTCTGGATTCTATCAGTTCACATACAAAATTTCAAAATCAAGACAAAAACACCCATGAATGCATACAAATCTATTTACAAATTTAAGAACTTCAATTTCTAAAATTAAAAATTACCAGAGCTGCGATGTCCATGTTCCCAACTTAGCTAAATGTTAGATGCTTTATCTACCTCAGTTATGTGTTTAAATTCCAGAGGACAAAAGCAAGTAAGAAGCAATGATAGAGGAACTTCAAGTGAAATCTGAGAGATGACGAGGTGGAAAGAGGAAAAAACATTAAACTCAGGTGAAGCACCAAAAGTACACAAGGTCATAAACAGAAGACCCCTAGTGATCCCTTTCCCATAGCTTTTCAATTTAAACAGGTATGACACAATGAGAAAAAGACTACCTGCCTAAGACAAAGGGAGAGACACATGACCACAGAGGGGGGAAAAAAAAGAATGTATGATTTGTGTTAGAGACCCTGGGTAAAATGCTTCCTCAACAGATGTCTTTTTTGGTGGAGGAAGTAATGAAAATGTAATTACTGTGAACACAAATCTTACATGTTAGCTACAGAATAGGCAAACTCTGAATTTCTTAGTGTGCCTTAACTAATATAGTCCTCAACTACAGTATGACATTGGAACCATTCTGACGGCATTTTCTAGATGATGAAGCAGACACAAGGAAAAATGGACTTGACTAGAATCATATAGAACAATGACTTGGAAATAAGTCACCAGAAGAAGGAAAACTCTATGACATATTAAGCTACCTATCTATTCAGATTCACTCCTAGGTGTCTTACACAATATTTACAAAAACAACCCAGAGCAAGGCAAGCAGGGTAATCACTGAAAACTAAAACAGAAGGTATTTAAAATAGCGTCAGTAAAAAACTCATGAATGAAAGACTATGTAGGAAATAGTAGCTCACTAAGTAGCACTATGAGATGTCTGTCATAGGAATCAGAACAAACACCCATCCCTCATGGGTAGTACTAGGGAATCCCTTCAGTTAGGGAAGGATTAACCAGGAATTCCTTCTAGGCATACAGGAATTAATGGTTGGTTTTAATTAAGGAGAGGGAAGTATACGAGGACCTTCCCTCACATCTATTACTTGGTTTATGCAGACACAGGGGTTATCTTTACACTATAACCACCATAACTTCCTACAACTGGCTCAGGCATATAATATGTACTCAGTAAATAATTGTTGAATGAATTGGAAAAAAGTAAAAGAATATCAAAAGGGAATATTTGCGAGAGGTTATATCTACATAGTTTGGAAAGTAGAGGCAAGGCTCTAATTCAGTACAGTGTTATTGAAAAAATGCCAACAAGACTTTAAATGGCACAGATAATAATTCTAAATGCGGCAGCAGATGACAGCTGGAGCAATTCTACTGTGTCAGGCACTGGGGAAAAAGCTTCACATATATGGTACACTGGTTAAGTGTAAGTGTGCAGATCAGTTCCCACCTGCTCCTCCAAATGAACCGGGTAAAGACATTCAAGCTCTCTTGTGTCTTCATGTCTGATATCATCTGTTCTCTAGGCAGAGTTGCAAAGATTCATTCAGAAAGGTTGAAAGAGAGGAAAGGAAGTAAGGGAAAAGCAGGAGAAAATTTAGAGCTTTGATTTATATGAAGATTGGCATAATTACTGCAGCCAGGTGAGCTGAGATCTCTGACCTGGACCATCACACCCCAGGCTGGATTACTGTATCATCTAGTTACCCTGCACTTTGGTTCTTAAATTTTCCCCTCTTAATGTCATTATTTTCAAAAATGTCAACTTCCTACATTTGTTTTCATGAATATCTCCCACATTAAGCCATGAGCTCCTTGAAGATAAAGGGTATGTCTTAGAGCTTTTATCCCCTCGCCCAGGAAGTGCTGGATGTGCTTCAATTATGGGAAATTAATT
Organism: Dinomys branickii; assembly: GCA_004027595.1. Classification (NCBI taxonomy): domain Eukaryota; kingdom Metazoa; phylum Chordata; class Mammalia; order Rodentia; family Dinomyidae; genus Dinomys; species Dinomys branickii. The sequence continues at coordinate 86,310 of PVLD010004380.1, forward strand.
GAGTGAACAGTAGAAAGATACCATATCAAAGAAACTGATGTGACTGAAAACTTTAAGAACTGTTTGTTAATAGATGTGGTAGCATTTTTATAAGGCAGATGTGTACAAGTATTATATATATTTAACATATACATAATATGTATATATACTTGCACCAACATAGCAGGTATATGTACAAGCATATAATTTGTTATTAAGATTCCATAAAAATTACTTTCATTAAATTTAATTCATTACTATTTCTCACCTTACCATTTTTTTTTTTACAAGGAATATAAGATGTTCGTGCCTTTTCCTGTTTTGAAAACATGAGATGTTTTTTTCAGTATTAGTGATTAAACCCATGGCCTCTGCACTAAGTTACATCCCTCTCCTTTTTTATTTCTTTATTTTGAGGCAGGATCTCCTTGCTCTTTAAGTTGCCTTGGGCTGTGCTTGAACTTCCAATCTTCCTGCCTTAGCCTCCCAGAGTGCTGAGATTATAGGCATGTACCACCAGGCCAGGTTAAAAGTGTGGGAAATTAATTTAAGGCTGAGAATGGGGTAATGCAAAAGCCTTGCAACTATCTGCAAGGGTAGAGGAAGGACATCAGCAGGCTAGCAGAGAAGGGGCCGTGCCATTCTCCTGAGCCACCTGTGGGATGAAGACGACTAGCAAAGCACGTTTACCCCAGACCTCACCTCTGTTCTGGCTCTGCCTTTATCTCCACATTTTTAACAGTCTCCCTTGAATTTAGATTTTTCACTACACTAATAATCTGAACTCCAATTAACTATCTCTTCAGAACCTCTGCGCTGGTATTTACCTGTGCAACTTCACACAATGATCTAAATCACTTAACTTTTCCTGAACTTAGAGATTCTGTCATGCAGCTCCTGGATAATTTGATTGCAATAGGTCACAATTCTCCCTAAACTCCCAGTATCTTAGAATATGTTTTAAATCCTATAAATGCTATACATTCTTTGTATATGTTAGCCTAACTTCTCATGTGTTATTGGGAGACATAATTTAGTATTAAGTAAAAAAAAAAACAGATTCAGTAAGTGAATTAGTGAGTGAACCATCCAAGAATTAACCGTTTTTGTTGCTTGCCTCTTATGATGCTTTTGAGGACACACAATTAGATTCTACTGTGAAAGTCACCTTTGCTTGAGATAGTCTCTTGCTGAAAACAGAACTGTTAAAGTTCAGGAGGATAAAAGAATACATGCTTAGGCTTAAAATGTGCTCGTTAATACTAATGCGTACACAAAATCATGTATCATTAGCCTGGAACAAACATAACTGCCCCAAAGCCTGAGGTTCTGTCTTTTACCTACAACTCCGAGCCTTATTACAAAACAGGTACAAACTAAAAAATTACCAACAACTCCCAGCTAAATCCTCCCTAATGTAATTTCCATTTTAGTAATTGTCAGGGCAGAGTTCTTTCCACTAAATAATACCCTGCTTGGGAACAGATCTATCCCCATGTTATACATACTAAGTCCTCCAACTTATCTTTCACTGTACTGAATTTCAGGGGCACAGAGCCAAGGCTTTAATACATTCTTTTAAGTGTTCACTCTTTGAACTACACAGATACAGTCACTACTTATGTCATCCAAGTAAACATAACATATACTATCATTAATCAAGTTTCTTTTACCTGCTGGATAATCAGTAAAATTTTAATGCCTACCCTAATAATAAAATACTCATTAAGTACCAACCATATATAAAATCAACAGAATTCTCAAACACTTTGATTCTATAGATTTTTACAGTATGTCCCTGACTTCAAAATATCTAGAAATAATATTATGGTCACTGAGGAAAAAATAGCTACCAAAAACAAAGAAGTATTAAAATAATCTGATAAAACATAGCATTCTAAAATTTTTATGTAAAGTTATTATAAGAATATTTGTGTTTTATGATTTTTGGTGTCAGAATGGCAAAAACCAAATATCTTATGAGAAAATCCAGATTTATCATTGCTACACTTAACTATTAATTTCTATAAAAACCAAAGATAGCTATAAAATTGACCAACAAAAAGTAAATCTGTCCTAGACATGGTGCTGTGAAGAAGAAATCTAAAAAGATCAGCCACTATTTATTGCAGAAAAATAAGAAGTTACCAAACACCTTTAAAATGGCAGAAAGTTGGTGTTTGAATTTCATCAAGATAAGAACACGTCAATGGTCAGAATGACATTGAAGAAGGAGAAAACAACAATACAACAAGGCAGGGTAAAGTCAATATCACAAAGTGACTGAAGAGATGGACAAGAACGTTCTTCTACAACATTAAGCTCATCAATATTATACTAAACTCTACAGTACTTACCATTTTCCCGTGCCACAAGAGAATCTAGTAGGTTCACTGAATTGACTGAATCCTTTGTTAATCTATTTACATATGATAAGCTCCTGACTGACATAAAACCTAACCAAAAAGAGAGAAAGAGTATTGTGAAAGGCTAAGTGATGCATGCTTTGGGGTACAGCCTACCGCACACACACGCTTGGTAAACAAAGAACTCACTTGCAAAGACTCACTATTGTGACACATATATACAAAAAGATTAAATGCAATGTAATTTGCAATATAAATACAATTCTTTATTTTGTGTACTTCATTTTTCAATAATTACATTAAAATTCTCTTCCTATACTTCAATAATAAACTTTTTGAACAACTACAATCAAAGAGTATAGCACATCAGTTATCATTAGTGTGGCCCCTGGACCTATACAAAAGAAAATACAGTTTATGTTAGTTAGCATTCTTCAACAGTTTTTAAAATATATGTTAAGAGAAGGAAGTATTTCCAGGAAATATATCATTAAGAAAAAGGTAAAAATGAATCATCTAGAGTAAATTATTACAATGTTTTAATTATATACAATACAAAAAAACCAAATAAGTAAAGTAAAAGTCAGACAGAAAGGATTTTAAATGTTATACCTCCAAGTTCTTTTACATTCAAGATGGCATTCTGGAATGGCACTGCCTTTATACTAAAACCTAAAAGTAGAAAACAAAAACACAAGAATTAGCACTTTAAATTTTAAATTAAAATACTTAAGATGTTCACCTCCTCTCTGTAGGCAGATTAAGTTTTACTTTCCATATTTTATACTAGAAACACATAATTTCCAAAGTAGCTAAACCTTATAATATTTTCTACAAGTTTGAAGGGTTCACTGTGTATTACAGTAAAATATATATCCATCCTCTTTACTTCAACAATGCATTATTCCTTACTACATAATATCACCACATAATTCTTAATCCACTGTAAGAAAAACATTTGTAAGTATAGAGAAACTTCAAAAAATTATTAAATCTATAGTCTTTGCATAGAATCCCTAAAATTAATGTTATAATTTTTTCTTACATATAACTCAGCAACTCTTAAGAGATCAAAGTACTTAAATTGTAACCATTTTACATTAGATTATATTGTATTCATGTTAGTGTTTTGTTTTTTTTTGTACCAGGAATCAAACTCATGACCTCAGGCTTGCCAGGCAAGCACTTACGCCATCATGTTAGTGTTTTCCTTTATGCATATGGTTAATAACAGACACATATTTTGCTTGAAAGTACAAACATAATTATCCATAGCAATAATTTTATAGTACATCTACAAATGATTTATCATAAAAATATATTCAGAGTCCTATGATGAACAATGTATTTGGACTTAAAAAAATTGTCATTCCTTTGAATGTTTTATTACATACCTATTTCTTTTTCAAGTAAAACCCTACTAATTCTTTTAAGGGAACAGTAACGATAAAATAGTTTTTGAAAAACTAGTTTTAAATTTCCAGAAAAAAAAAAAACTGTAATTAGCTCAAGAAGAATTAAAATTCTTGAATAAATATTTGTATAAAAATTGAGGGGCTGGCGATATAGTTCGGCAGCACTAGTGCCTGCCTGCCAAGCACATGGTCCTAAGTTCAATTCCTGGTACCAAAAAAAAAGAAAAAATTGAAAATGTGTGTGAACCAAGTATTTCATCCCACACACCATTCAATACACAGAAAAACTACAACACAAAAGCTTCTTTGGTGAATTCCAAATATAGTTTCCAAAAGTAGAGAATTCCAAAAGCTTCTTCCATGAATTCCAATATAGTTTCCAAAAGTAGAGTATTTTGTAATATAAGAGAATTAATGTTTCTTTAAAAAATTGTAAAAAAAGATGGAAACTAATTATGAGTACAGTAAATACCAGCATAAAGGATTAACTTTACTAGATGGCTGAAGGAGAAAATATATTTTGAATGTTTAAAATAGGAAATTCATTAACTACACTAGAAGGGAACACACTGAGTACACACTAAGCAAATATAGTCACAGCCCTAGGTCCTTCACAGGTTCTTTCTTCACAAAGTTATTACTCAAATGATTAACTAATGTAAAATAAGGCCCACTTCTAATCTTTCTAGGGTTCACTTTTCAGTTAGAGGAAGTTTTATCATAGGTCAAAACACAGGAAGATAAAAAAAAATCATACTCTTGAGTCTATTGCATTATCCATACCCATAAGATTGTATCATATGTTTTTTTAAAGTCTTTCTTAAAAAAATCTATTTTTACATAAGTTTTGTTTGGGCAAACCACTGTCTTTAGTAGAAAGTTCTTTCTGTGAGAAAAGATGAGGAAAACTACCATTTTCATGAGAATTTTCCAGCTCCCTTAAAGAGCCACTATTTCCACTTCAAGTTTTAAGCATTATTTATTACAATTACAAGATGAATGACTTAGTGCCTTTTCCAAGAAATTATCAATAAAGACAGTGATACTCAAATACTTCTCATTTATTTCAAGTTATGAGCGGTGCAGGGAAAGGTAAAAAGGTTCAAATCAAGTATGATACTGATAAAAGCAATTCTTTTGCACAATTTTGCAGTTTTGCCTTTTTAATCTAGTCTACCTCTTGCACTCCTTAGCTACATATTACCCGATTACTTTAACAAAGTATTTGTTACCCTCCACAGCAGGCAATATTATTATATAGTGAGTAAAGAACTAACTTTGGAGTCAACAAAACAAGCCTTAAATTCTAGCTCTGGTTTTTATAAGCTCTGTCCCGGTGGGCAACCTACTACCCTCGGCGGGTTTCTCTTTTGTAAAACAAATGGTAGTATCTACTTGGTAACATTGCTTCAAGAATGAGACAATGTATCTAGTATATCATGGTACTTGCTGCACAATAAGCACAAGATATGTCTGCTAGCATAATATTTTGATCGATGCTTCTTGTTAACAACTTAATCACTAGGTCTATCCTTATATATTGTCTACCTGAATATTTTACAAAATCATAAGACAGATATTCTGAGTATTCATTTATGAATCAAGTACACAACTGGAGAAGTAAAAGTTAAAACTGAACGAAAAGTACCATGTTGTTAGCGTGAGAGAGGTGTCAACAGTGGAAATGTGCTGTACAGAAAGTGTAAGATCAATGCACTCTCTAAGAATGTTCCAAAATGTACCCTTCCTTCACGGTTTAAGGCAGATTGACACAGTCACAGCATTATAGCTAATAGCGCACAAGTCTCTGAATCTTAGTAAAATAGCAGAAGGGAAGAAGAGGCAGTCCCAGGCGACATGTACTATAGAAAAGCCTCTCCAGGTGTCTGGCCTCTGGGAAATTAAGAAAAGTCTGTGCCAATCATAATACTTCTGCTGGCATCAAAATTCCCCTGCAGGACACTTGAAAGTTTGAAAACATCTACCTACCTCAAATGGATGGTACATGGATTAAAAAGCAATGATTGTGAAATACTGGAAACGCAAAGCCTTATGCAAATGCTAAACACAGTCTATTAGTGGTAATGTTTGGAACAACTCAAGTATGGATTTTCCAGAGAAGGACACAAGCCAACTTAAAAAGAAAGTTACAGAGCACACCAAAAATTTTTAATCAGCTTTGACTCTTACAAGCTGATAACATGCAGGTACTTAAGGAGATGTATTACCCTTCCAGAAAGGGGAACAAATTTATGCAAAATAAACTTTGGAAAATAATGGGCAGGTTATATTGCTGTTACTATCTTTAAATCTATGCAAAGTACTCATAATAAATTGATTACAAAAATGTGTGCAGATGGTCACACCAAACAGAGTAACTTAGTTATGTAATTTATATGCATATAATTATATTTCTGCAGAATACCTATAAAAGTTTTCTTCTCAAACAGAACACATATGGCTACATTAATACCACAAAGCTATACACAGTCTTCCATACTGCTATCTCTGTATTATTTTTACAGTAAAGCTATGATAATAATGTTCAGAAGACCAAGTATAGGTATCAGTCCAGATAATAACACAATGCACTACTCATAGAAGAGAAGCAACATTTTATTATTTTAGTCATTTTAAGCATTTGCAAAGATAAAATGCAACAAAAAATTTAAAACAATACTTTTAGTTCATCAGAAGGGCAATCAAAAAGGGCAAGTATCATATTTTATTATTACTTTACATTGGAATGGATGAGGTCAAGGGGTAAGGAATTAATATTACTTTGAGGAATAAAAGCATGGGCTCTAAAGCAAGGATGAGTTTAAATTCTAGGTCTACCATTTATTACATGTTTGATTTTGAGAAAGTTATTCTGCCATGGAAACTTTCTCTGGTATGCTTAATTAACTAGATTGATTTTTCTGAACTGATGTTCCAACAACACTCAGTACTTCTAAGTAATTTTCACAGTTTCAACTATACATCACTTTGTTTTCTGTCCACTCCCAACTAGACTGCAAGGATTACTAATGGAGAAATAGTATGCATGATATCCTGTATGCCAATGCCTGATATAATACAATTTCAGCACTGTTTAAACATCTATGCCAAGGATTCACACACTATTTGCTAATTTATAATAATCCCAGTTAATGTACATACTACTGTACTGTAATGTACTGACTGTAATGATATAAAGAAGAAAGTGAAACACAAGGAGGTTAAGTATCTTGCCAAAAGTACTAAACGCTATATTCAAGGTTTTAACCCAGGTCTTGTGATCAGAGCTCTACACAGCACTATCACAGCTCCTCTATGTATATGCAAATTGGCAGAGTCATCTATTTTGTCCAGTTTTGAGCTTAAATGCTGGTGGCGCTGACTGACCAATACATACATGTCTCATAAACTCACTAATTTACTTTCCCTTTTGTTTACAAAGCAACATGACAAACCCAAGTTAAGTGTTCTCAGGTCTACATGACATGGCTTTCTTTTTAATAGGATAAAATAAAACCATCAGTTTAGGAAGTTTCTTTATTAGAAGACATAATGAGAAAAACTAGGAACCTGGGAAGATAGGAAAAATGTCCAGCTAACTGAGCAACAGCAGTCTGATCATCTCTTGCTTTTTCAAATACTAAATGTCCTCTGATGGTCCCCAATGGGATACAGTGTGGTGATGTGACAAGACATTGCCTAAAAATCCTAGTCAATAGTACTCAGACTCACCAGCCACATATTATGTCTTAGCCTTGAAATCCTCACCTGCAAAATGAGGGAACCAGATTAGCTCTTGGATGTCCCTTAAAATTAGGATTCCCTTATTTATACTAAACAAAATGGAGAAAATTACAGTAACCACCAAGTTGATCCTTAGTGGTCTGCAGTATCTGGCCGAGGGCCTTGAGGGTAGGTCTCCCTAGGCTACATTCAAATAATTTGATGGCAGAGGCCAAAGTTAAGCACTCATTTTTTCCTGGCCTATCTAAGCTACATTAGTAAGACTAAAACCTCCCTTAAGATTTAACGCCACAAATTTTAATAAATATATGACTCAGTAACTCTTTAGGGAAATAATTGTTTGCATAGCCTTTCAGTCTTTGTTTTGCAATGCTTAAATCCAACAAAACCTGTGATACAAGGAAGATGGATTTGAAATTTTTCATGCAGGGAAAGCATTCTTGGAATTGTAACAAAATTAGTTTTGGGAGGAAGGTTAGTCTATTTTTATTCATCACGTGGACCATTTGAATAGTTTACTTGGGCTTACATACTGAATCCTCCTTGCCCCCTCCTCCAAGTCTGCACACATACACAGATATATGATGTGTGCTTCTGAGATTTATGAGTCACCTTAAAACTTCTAAAAGGAAACACTTGCCATAGATCTGGTAGTCTTGACCTGGACAAAGAACATTATTTACTCCAAGACAATTTTGTGTTACTTAGACAAAAATCTAGCAAAATCCTTCTAATTATGATTTCAACACCATAAAAGTAAACTTAATCTACTGGCAATTATAATCTTTTAGCAGATACCAAAGTCTGACTCTAACTTGTTTCTCTGGTTACTTAACATATATATAACTACTAAAATAAAAAAAAAAAAAAACATATATATAACTAGTACTAAAGTTATTTAAATGCTTCATTCAAACTTTCACGAACTTTTCTTCTAATTGTCATGATGTTTTTCTCTAACTCAGTGACACACTTCCTGACAATTTTACAAGTGCACAAATATATAATCCTTAAGATATTTTCATCCTTTTTCAATTAAAAGTGTTCAGTTTTCTGTTCTCCATATTATATCAACACTATCTTAAGCATTTAGATTCCATTCCTCTGGTTTAAACGGGGAGGGGGATATTTGTGCAATCTGAAGTTTAACAATTTCTCTTATCAACAAATTCCTCATGTATATACACTCAAGGAATTCACTCTGGACAGAGTTCACTTTTGATTTTAGACCAACAAGCAAGCCATCCAGTTTTTTTCCTCCACCAACAGGTCTGCTCTCTAAAGGGTATTTTGGCCCTTCGTGTTTTGACAATTTAAGTGTCTTTAAAATTGTATCAAAGCTGAAAAATTGCCGAAGTTAACAATCCAATAAATTTTGGATTTCCTTTCTTCCTGGAAAAAGGCATGCATTGTTGCCTTGCTAAAACTGGATAGACATACTTTTCTTATGTTTTCATTTCATCAACTCTCAAGGTAGATGCCCTTTTTAGTTGTTTAAAACTCTTCCAACAAATATTTCATTTTTAATTGACTTTAAAGTGTCAAAATATTATAGAGGAATAATTTTAAATTATAAAATGTCACCATAACTCAGCCAAATCAACAAAGCACATTGTTATTTTTCTAAGTTTTTTCTAGACTATATTTAAACTATGAAAAACTAGCATTTGTTTTTAAAAGATAAACATTACACTGTTTTCATTTTTTTAACTGAAGAATGTATACATTTTCTAATATATAATCATTGCAAATGAGTTACCATAAATTACTTAACATTTAAACTTCATTGCTGTAGAACATTTACACTGCTTTCAAATTCTAGATATCATACAAAATGTTGCAAGGAATTGCTTTATACATATATAGTTTCTTTTAAATTACTGGCTTGACATAAATTGCCAGGGGCACCATTACTGGGTTTGTGAGTATTCTGGTAACTTTTGATTTATATGAATAATTGCTTTCCCAAAAAAGGGAGAGTAATGAACACAATGGTGCTAGTAATATGTATTTCTACCAATACCATCACAATATTACCAGTATTGGTCTTCTCATAAAGAAAAGAATCTTGCCAATTTTACAAATAAATTGAACACTTTCATTTTATTCTCTAGTCAAGATAAATTTCTGGTAAAGCTGAACCTGTTCTGTTTATTTATTTGTCCATTATTCTTTTCTTGAATTATCTCTTTCTGGACTTTACATAATTTATATTAGATTCTCAATGCTATACAGATATAATTGAATTTTCTAACTAAACAGCCATAAATAATTATCTGTAATAAGTAATGACCAAAGAACACTGCTCTCTATTAAAAAAATAAAATAATTATCTTGTTGACTTTAGCATTCCAATGATTCTAAATTTTTATTTGTTCAAATTGTTAATCTTTTCTATGAGCAATTTTCTTCAAGCTTCCTCCTGCTATGGTCCTGCTGGGTTCAACATGTGTATTCACAAGCCTTCAGGTTTTGGAGAGTAGGTCTGAGGATGCTAGCAATGCCCTTCTTAAATTGTAATGGGTTTTCTGGGTCCACTGATAACTAAAATTGGCCTGTAACCTACAGCTCTGCCATCATTAATATGTTTCTCCACCAACTTGCCCTCCTTTCACTCGCTGAATACAAAGACCAAACTAATAAACATCTACCCCTTCTCTCCCCACATCTTTACTAGTTGCCTCTCATGCAACTCAGCCCACCCGTTACCATTACAGAGCCTTTCAGTGAATCTTACGGAGTCTCCTCTATTAAGTCTTCTTCATGCTCCAGTATTTTCTTGCAAACACTTTTCACTCTCATACTTCAAAAAGAACCTTTCCTTCTTAGTGCCTCCCAGCATGTTTTGCTTCTTTTCAATACTTTTAAATCACATCATAGCCACTTCTTAATAACTTGCCAACTAAAACATAACATCTGCTTATATATGAGTGTCTACATTTCTATCTTCTAAATATTAAGGACAGTTTTCCAAATTAATGGTCAAGCTATTCTATAAGTCTTTCAGTTTTCAGATCTCTAAAATTACCACCTATAGTTCAATCAACAATCTCTAATCTACTATATAAAGTTATAGATTACATTGTTTTCCACATTGATGATCATTTCTTCAGCAAACAAAGGTAGCGTTCCTTATTCTATTCCAAAATTGAAGGCATTTATTCCTTATCTTGCATGATACACCTGATAGACTCTTTACTATAACATTAAATGTAAGTGATAATAACTGACATGTCTTCTTCTTGATCTAATCAGGAAAAAACTCACCTTTCACCATTAAGCAGGACCACAGGTTTGGGGTTCTCACAGTATTACTCTAACAACTCAGGGATTACTTTCTATTTCTACAATATTGAAAATGTTTATAAGAAATCAATGTTGTATTTCTCAGGGGGTTATCTCTTGATATCTCCTGACAATCACAAAATAACCTCTTGATAATCTTTTGAGATAATCACATAGTTTTCTTTTTATTGATATTATGGATTTAATTTTAGACAAATGGGGACAGGTAGGAGCTAGGGATTGAACCCAGGACCTGTGTATGTTTGGCATTTACCCATGGAGCTACATCTCCAGCTTGACAGTGACTTTCTAATGTAAAACCAATTCAGCATTCCTAGGACAGATGTCACTTGGTCATGACAAATCATCTGACTAATACATTATTCTTAAATTTGATTTGCTAGAGTTCTGTTCGCAATTTTTGCATTTTTGTTGATGAGGGATACTGGCATATACTTTTCTTATAAAGTCATTGTCTTTGGTTCTAATATCAGGTTAATGTTGGTTTTATAATAAGAGTTGGTAAATTTTAATTCTACTTCCATTTTCAGAAAGATACGGAAAATTGGCGTAGTTTTTCCTTTAAAATGCTTGGTATGATTTACCAGTGGCACTATCCAAACTTTGAGTCCTCTTTCCTTAAGTATAACTTCAATCTCTTATTTCGTTACATATTTAATTTGCTTATTTTCAATTTTTGTGGCACTGAAGATACAGCCCAGGACCTTCACACTGAACAACATCCCAATCTTTTTTATTTTTAGACAGGGTCTTACTAAATCACTCAGGCTGGGCTCAAACTTGCTATCTTTTTACCTCTGTGTCCCAAGATGCTAGGATTACAGACATGTGCCACCACATCTAGCTTCAACTTTAAAAGACAGATATAAGTTTGTTGGAGTTTTCTGTTTCTTCTTGAAGGCTTTTCTTTCAAAACCACTGTACACTTTATCTAAGTTGTCAAATTTACTGGCATAAAGTTGGCCACAGTATTCCCTGTTATCCTCTTAATATTTATAAAATCTGTACTGATATCATCTCTCTTACTATTAGCAACCTGTGCCTTTGACCTCAAAGAACAAGTTTTTTTTTTTTTTTAAACACGTCACTGGCTCCTACTTTGGTCAATATTATTTCTTTTGTTCTGCTTATTTTGAGTTTAATGTATTCTTCACTTTCAAGTTTCTTAAGTAGAAGCAAGGGTCATTAATTTGAGGTCCTTCTTTTCTATCCACAGATGATCAATATTATACATCACACCCCTCCAAAATCCTACTTTAAGGAGTATACTATAAACTCGATATGCTGTGTGTCATCTGGTGTAAAATGTGTTCTAATTTCTCTTTTGATTCTTTCTTTGGTCCATCTTACCCAGAAGGTAGCTTCTAAATAGAGATTTCCCCAAAGATCTCATTGATTTCTAATTCAGTTCTATTTGTAATCTGAAAACATATTTAGTAGGACTTGAGTCTGTCTGAATCTATTGAGACTTGTTTTATGTAGTAGATGATCACTTAGTTTATTAAATGTTCCATGTGCACTTGAGAGGAACGCCTTTTGCTGCTGGGTGAGGTATACTATAAACAATAATCAGGTCAAGCTAGCAGATAGCCAAGTAGTAGTAGACTAATTTTTCTGCTACATTTTCTAGCAGTTGATGTGAAATCTCTGGCTAAAACTCTGGATTTGTCTACATCACTGTGCAGCTTTGGTTTTGCTTCATCTATTTTGAAGCTCTATTACAGAGTACATAATTGTGCAGCACTGTTTGGGACTCTAAAATAAGATGATCCTTCATCACTATGAAATGAACTTCTTCATTCTTCGTATTATTTTTTGTCCTGAAATTTATGTTGCCTGAAAATAGCCACTCCAACTTCCTTTTGACTACTAGCATGAAGTGCCTTTTCCCAACTCTTTAATATATTTGTGTCTACAAGAGGCAATAGTATATGATCAATATTTTAAATTTGAAAACAATTTATTACAGTAAATTAATTGCCATTAGATTGCAAGTACATTAATTTCTATTAATCTGAAGTAGTTCTGAAGTCATTTCATGAGTGTCTGTACAAGGCATGATCAAAACTATAGTGAATGCTTCTGCTAGGTACCATCCATCGGAAAGGCAGAGTCATAAAAACATTATGGTGGGTCCTTACACACCTTATTCACCAGATCTGGCATGATAGGAAATCTGGCTCTTCTCCAGTCAAACTGACCATGAAAGGAAAAAGTTTAGAATCTATTCATAACATCAAGGTCACAGCAGCACACAAGAGGAGTTCTGGGACAGCTTCAGAAAGTGGCAAGAATGATGAGCTAAGTGTATTTGAAGTGAGGGGGGTATTCTGAGAGAAATTAAAGGCATGTGACTTTTACAATACTTTTTTAAAGTTAAGTATTCACTTTATTTTTTGGTCATACTTTATATATTTAAAGTTTGGTGGGGTTTTTTGTTAGTTTTTGTTGTTGTTATTGTTGTTTTGTCTTTTTGGAACAGGGTCTCATTATGCAGTTCAGGATGGCCTTGAACTCGCAGGGATCCTCCTGCCTCAGTCTCCCAAGTGTTGGGATTACATGCCCACGCCACCACACTCAGCTAAAATATGTTTTCTAAATGTCAGCATTTAGTAGAATCTTGCTCTCTAATCTATTTGTAACAAGTGTGTTTCTACTCTGGGATGTAAACCATTTACATTTAATTTGATTACTAATGGTTAGGCTTGAGCATATCATCTTGCTATTATTTCCTACTTGTTCCAACTATTACTATTTCCCTTTCTACCCTTTTCTGATTTCTTTGGATTAAACATTTTTAATAATCTCATGTTATCTCATTTGAGACACCATTTTTGTTAGTGGCTACTAAAGGGTTTATGTACATCTTTGGGCTGAGAGTGTAGCTCAGTGGCACAAGCATCTGCCTGGCAAGTACAAGGTCCTGAGTTCAATTCCCACTACCAAAAAAAAAAAACTTATAGTACATCTTTAACCAGTCTACTTTAAAGTGTTCTACCACTTCACATAGAGTGTAAGAATTGTATGACTGGGCAGGTAGCGCATGCTTATAAACCTCAATACTCTAGGAGGCTGAGGCAGAAGGATTGCAAAATTTGAGACCAGCCTGAGAAACTTAGAACCTGTCTCAATCAATCAATCAACCAATCAATGAAAAGGGGCTGCCATGTACCTCTTGGGTTCAATCCCCAGAACCTCAAATCTTGTAATACTGTGGTTCTCATTGTCCTTTATAAGGTTTATGTATTTTTTCTCATATATGGGGTTTTGTTTAAACTGTTCGCTTTAAATGATTTTTAAATAATAGAACCTAAAGCTGCTTGCCTGGCAAGCTCAAGGCCCCTAGTTCGATTCCCACTACAAAAAAAAAAAAAAAAAAAAAAACCCACTAAATCTTACACAATTACCCATGTATTTTCCGTTCCTGGTATTCTTCATTCCTTTTATAGAGATCCTATTTACATCTGGTCCAATTTTTCTTCTGTTTGCAGGATTTCCTTTACCATTTCTTATAATGCTGATATGCTAACAATAAATGCTTTCATCTTTTGTATTTCTGGAAAAATGTCTGCATTTTTCCATTTCTTTTTAAACACTCTCCCAATATAGTTTCGTTTTTCTCTTTTAGGAAAGATGCTGTTTCACTGTCTTCTTACTTGTATGGTTTTTAATGAGAAATCTCATGTTATCCTTATCTCTTTTCAATGTAATATCTTTTATTTTCTTTTAAAGATTTTGTATCAAGATTCCCAAAATAAAATAAAAAGCATGTATGTATCTGTAAATATATACAAAAGTACACACATAAACACAGTGAAAGACAGACAGAGAGACTGACTTAAGAAATTTGGCTCATGTAATCATACAGGCTGGCCAAAACCAAAATCTGCAAAAATGGACTGGCAGGCTAGAGCCCTATGAAAGAGTTCATGCAAACTTCAAGTCCAGAGGCCATCTGCTGTAGAATGGCCTCTTAGGGTTAGTGTTTTGCTCTGTTCAGACTTTCAACTAACATGATAAGGTCAAACCTCACTACGGAGGGCAATCTGCTTTACTTAAAGTCTAGGAATTTAACTATTAATAGTTATACTATAAAAATATTCAGAATAATGTTTGACCACAAATCTGGGCACCAGGACTCAGCCAAGTTATAAATAAAATTAGCCATCATATGTTTTAATTACTGGTTTGAAACAATTATATTATGATATGACTAGGTAGGCATAGTGTGGTTCATACCCCTTAAGTTTGGAGCACAATGAGTTTCTTGGATCTGTAGGTGTATAATTTTCATAAAGTTTGACAATGTTTTTCAGTCATTATTTCTTCAAATATTCTTCTGTCCTTTCCCCACCCCCTGGAATCTCATAGACTAAAGTTACCCTAGACTAGGGTCACTTAGAAGTTGTTCCACAGCTTCCCATTGCTGTCTGCATTCTCTCCCATGCCTTTGAATCCATTCAGTCTGTTCTTCCATGCTGTCTAATGTGCCATTAACCATATCTGGAATATATTTTATCGCAGATATTTACTCACCAGGAGAAGTTTTAAGTGGGTCTTTTAACAATATATCTTCCATATCTCAACTTTATAAGTAGAGGAGATGTAGTTATAACAGGTTTAATATCTTTCATTAACTTTAATATATGTGCCAGTTTTGGGTCATCTTCAAGTAAACGATTATGTGGAACTGTTCTAGCAATAGTGCTAAAAGATAACTGATAAAAGCAACTGAAGAAAAGCATATTTTTTTATCATTCCTACATATACTTTGGAAGTTACTTTGCCTGACAAGAATTATTAAGCTAAAAAACTTTTTATAGCTTCATAGAACATCACTCAAAAGATATCCATAATCTTACAAAAAACCAATGAGTACATATTCACATCAGAAATGCTAAGCCTTGGATAGCACTCAACTTCATTTGTAGACTTGACCTAGCCTCCTACTTTTTTCACAGCTATATAATAATGGCTATATTACTATATCTGTGATCCTCAGATGACTTAAAAACAGAATATGAAAAAAAAATTTTACCTGTTAAAGAAGCCTTTTGTAAGGCTGACAGGGAGCATTTTATATACACTACATAGAATCAATGTACCCATTTGTTTATTCATTTGACACACACAGCTATATCTAGCATGGCCAAATTTGTGTCAGGCATTAGGTATGCAATGCCAAGTAAGATGTGGTACCGCCCTTAGGAGCTTACAGGCTAGGAGTGGGAGATTGACTTGTAAAAAAAGAAGAGTGATAGACACTAAATGGTAGAAATATAAACCAGGTACAGGGTGGAAAAAGAAGGGAGGATTCAGTTCTTTCTGAGAGAAAAGGCAGATAGTTAGGGCTGGCTTTATGCAGGCTTTATTACTTAAACTTTGCTCATCCTCAGGGAAGTTCTCAGATCTTACCCTGTTTTTCAAACTTAGCTGTGGGTAAACCTGACCTGAACTGATATAAGACTCTTGATCACAGCTGGGCATGGTGGCGCACACCTATGATTCCAGCATTTGGGAGGCTGAAGCAGGAGGATCATTGAGAGTTTGAGATCAGCCTGGGCTACAAAGTGAGCTCAAGGCCAGCCGGAACTGCACAGCAAGACCCTGACTCAAAAAGACAAAAAAACCCAGATAAACAAAGAAGACTCTTGATCACCAATATTTTCCCTACTTTTTAGGAAATCCTGGTGAATGATTTCATTACCTGTCCATCACCTAAATCAAGAATTGAGTCATCCTTGGCTTCTCTGTCTCATGCTCCCAGGTGATCACCGAGTCCTGTCATTTCTAGCCTTCACATAACGAATCCCATCTATTTCCTCTTCTCTGTTCTACTTGTGCCTTCACTAAGGCCTTCATTACCCCTGGGTTGCACCACTGCACTTATCCTCTGCCTCCAACTGTGCTCCTCATAATTCAGCTTCCATGTCCCAGCCAGCTCGACCCATCTCATATAAAAAGCTGAGCATGGTTTCTGCTGAAAATACCTTCTTGATGTGTCTACACTATGTACAAGGAAAGCTTACATTTCTGGAAACAGTGTGCTGGGCTTGCCAAGATTCAGCCACTGTCCCCTCTCTTATGCCCTGCCTCCTGCTACTCTGCTGAACACACACTGCAGTTATGAAGAAATGTGGTTTCCAACAGCACTCACTCTCCTTCACATCTCTCCACCTCATCCAAGCTTTCCCTCTGACCTGTAATCCTCTCTCTTCTACCGCACTCTTCTGCCCCTTTCCGTCTACTGTCCTGCCAAGCAACTTCAGGGCCAATGCAGGGGACTCCATTGTGCATCCTGCCCTTCCCCCATGCCCTCGCTTTTGTATATTTCTAGATATGAACTGAAGGTCAATGTGGCCAGGAGATTGAGTCCCCTGGGGCACTGGGATCAGTGCTTCTCCCCGGTGTCGAAGATTGGACCTAGCACACAGTAGATGCTCAAAAATCTGGCTAAATATACAACTGTTTCAACTGTCCCACAAAATGTTTCGCCCTGCTTTTCAGGTCTCCTCCCATGGCAACTGTGGTCTTCATCTCCTACAACTATTCTTCCATTATTGTCTAATTTATACTCTTCTTTCTTATGTCACTGTCAGAAGAGAAAGAGGAAGAATTTGAGAAGGGACAAAAAACCTAGGACAAGCTTTGTCCACTTCGGCACTGACAACATCTTGGGCCAGATAATTCTCTGTTGTGGGGGTTCACCTGGGCACTGTAAGTGTTTAGTACCATTACTGGCCACTACCTCACATTCCCAGTTGTCTGCTGTGAGGTGGGGGACAAAATCTCCCCTGACTGAAAACTAGTATCTCAGAATGAGTTTTCTTTAAAAGTAAAAAAAAAAAGGTAAAACTGATCAGTGCTCTCCTGCAGTGACTACAGTCCAGGTAAAAAATGGGGAGATACGAAAATTCAGACTGTTCTAGTGATGCTGTTTAGGGAGTATGTGAGCAACAAAAGCAGGCTGGAGTGACACCTCAAGGGAAGGCAGCACTCACTGTGCCTGACATGAACCCATTTTGCCAGAGAAACAGAGTTCCAGACTTCAAGATTAGTTCGTATTCTAGCACATCTTTTTGGGCCTGGACTAATTTGTATTCCTTCATACTCGTATTCTGTACAATCTGTTATATATCAAAATTGGGAAGTACGACCTTATGCTTAACTTTTTTAAAATCTTGGAGGTCAATAAAACTTAAATTGCTTAACTGTGTGTGTGTGTGTGCGCGCGCGCATGTATAATAAATCCCCCAGCCCCTAAGAATATATATATATATATTCTTGATTTATTCTGTGGCACTGAAATGATGAGAAGGAGGGACAGGGGTATAGCAAGTTAATGCTATTAAACCTGCCTCAAATCTTTTTTGGAAAAGAGATAGAATATTTAAAATTAAAATTAATGCACTGACTGACACCCTGAACTACAAATAAAAGGGAAGGGAGTAGTTACATAACTAGCAGAGGAAAGCACAGAAGCTGGAGCTGAGGAGGGAGGGACAAAGGGTCGGCACTGTGCTCACCTGTGGTTGGCACGGCATTCTCAGGGCTTTCACTGCACAGCTTCGACAGCAGACTCGTCTTGCCAGAACCTGTGAGGCCTATGCATACCAGATCATACTCTGGTCGCGCAGGTGGTGGTCCCTTGCAGCAAAGTGCTCTAAAACACTGCCGAGAGAGCGAGAGAGGAAACGTGTGATTCTAAATGAGACAGTAGAGCTATATCTTAGTAGGGTTTGAAGTGACTAAAATAAATATTAAGAGACAAGTAATCTATGAATTATAAGGAGGAACACCGTTATTTCTGCGTGAAGAAACATGGATGACATAACCTTAACCAAGTATTAAAATTACCATCTCCAGTCACAAGACATGTCTACCCCCCTGCCCCTCTCCCTTTGGGGGCAGACGCACCATACAGAGTACGAAATTACCATGTGGCATTTCTACCAAAATGCACATCATGAACCTCACCATGAGGCAACCAGATAAACCCAAGGTAAGAAGGATGCTAGAAAACAATTGGCCTATTTTCTATAATATCAATGTCTTAAAATTCAAAGAAAAACTAAGAAACTATTCCAGGTTAAAGATTGAAAAAATATAATATGAAATTCATTGTATCTTAGATTAGATCCTGATCAGAATGGAAAAGTACCATCAATGACATTATTGGGACAACAGTGAGGACTGAATATAGATTGCACATTAGATAACAGTGTTGTATAAGGTTACATTTCCTGAATTAAGTAACTGTACTGTGTTATGTAAGGAAAAATAATTGTTCTGAGAAAACACACTTAAGAACTGAAGAGGTCTTGGTGTCTGCAGCTAACAGACTCAGAAAAATTCTACATCTCTCATTTCCACCTGGTAAGGAGCGTGATAAAGCAAGTACTGTATGGTAAAATGTTAACAATGGCCAGTAGAATGGAGCAAAGAGTCCATATTCTTTGTTCTAGACTTACAACTCTTTGATTTCAATTTCTAAAAAGTGGTGTGGGTTGTTGTTGTTGTTGTTGTTTTGGTTTGGTTTTGGTTTTTGGTGATGCTAATAATCAAACCCAGGGCTTTATGCATGCTAGGTAAGTGCTCTATCGCTGATTTACGCTCTCAGGTACCTTATTTTATTTTTGAAACAAGGTCTTACTAAATTAGCCAGGCTGGGCTGGAATTTGCCATGTCCCTGCCTCAGTCTCCCGACATTATAGGTGAGCATCATCACCCCTAGACAAAATAAAGGACATAAAATCATTAAATAGAGTCTATGCACATATATCAGGATCTTCTTGGGCTTTGCTAAATTCTGCTTCACATCAACTGCCCTTGGGTACAATGAATTGTAGTACAGTTTCTTCACTGCACAAACCTGTTTACTCTGCAAGAGTAAAGACAAGAGAATTAGGGAAACAGGATGTCATTTACAAAGTGATTTTTTTCACTTACCCATTTAATGGGGGGCTAACTGTGTGCCACCTTTGTAGAGCCTAAAATATTTAAGCCCTAAATGATTCATAGAGAAAGAAAGGGAAGCCAGGAGAAGGCAGGCCTACTCACTTATGGGTCATTTGGAAATCATGACAGAAGAAACCTACAAAGGGCTTGCGTTGATTTTTCTCACTCAGATAAAATCTAAGTTATAACTGGCTGTCACACTCCCATAAATCAAGGCTGATTATTTTTCATATCCGATCAACCAGGCTGGTCCAGAAAACCTCTGAAACAGCACTTAGAATCCACCTTGCTTCTCTCCAGCCCCAGCTATCATGATCTAGACATCAGTGTTCAACAAGTTCCTGCAAATTTACTCTTGCCCTGTTTTCTACCTAGCAGCCACCATAACTGTTTATTAAAAGAAAGTCTAATTTTTATCTGCTTAAACCACTTCAGTTACTTCTCCCTGCTCTTGGGCCCAAATCCTTATTACAGTCCACAAGGGCCTCCAGGACCTGCTCCAGACTGGCCCACAGCCTCTGGCCTACCACTCTCACTCAGTCTTGCTCACCGTCTCTTACTTGAGGCACTTTCCTATGTTGTTCTCTCTGCCTTCACCTCCTGCCTGAGCCACTTCCTCACCAGTTTGCCAGTCTCTGTTTAACCACCTCTTCCTCAGGGCAGTCTGCTCTGACCCGACTGCCTCAGCAATTGGTGTCAAGCACAAATGACATGTAAGTGTGACCTAAGAAAAGAGAATATAAGTTAACAGGAGGTTTAATCTATATTCTCTGGCCACCCATGCTTCAAGAAAACAGCACCAAAGTCAGAAGAACCCTTGACTTTTTCACCTCACATCAATGCCAGAAGGTAGCCTAATTCCCAAAAGGGAGGTTTGATGTACAGGATCTACTTTCTTGGAAGATGAGAGCTTTTTTTCTTCTAAATTCACTTTTCCTCAGTTTCTGAAAAGTTCTGCTAAATTCTAGCAAAACTTTTTAATGATCCATATTCATAGATTTACTACACTCCCACTGCATTTGCTCTCAGTCTTTTCAGGCCAGAGGACTCCTAATTATTCAGTCTGCCTTCATTCACTCCTCCTATTCATTCATATTAGGCGCTTTTCCTTGGCCATGACTTAGTTCCACTGTGCCTTCTCCTACATGATTAATGACAACTGTAAACAGCTTCCTAGACCCCAACATATCACATCCTACACTCATGTGAGGGATAGCTGATACTGTCCAACTTTTCACAAACATTTGTCATCTGTGAAAAACAAAGTCTCCCAAAGTCATGATAAAGAGTTTTACCCAAAGACAGATTTATGTAGCTACCCATGCATCCCCTTGAAGATGGCCACTGGCTAGCAGCTCTTCCCATTTAGGAGAGGTCGTCCATATTCAACTAAAACAGGCAATATACAGTTCCTCTTACTGGGCTGGTTTTTTTTTTTTGGTTTTTTTTCCCCCATAATATAACTGGGGAGGGACCTTATTCCTGCCCTGGAAACCTCCATTCTTACTCAGCTTTTCTGCCAGAATTCTACTAAGCTGTCTCCTGGAGAGAAAAGGGGCTGACCCAACTATGCTGGCTGGAACTATCATAACTCTTAAGTACAAAATAAAATTATGTGATGGTTTAAATTATTCAGATATCAGGAACATGTTTTGGCCAAAAGTTCCACGATTTCATCTTTATGCTCTCCTTAACATGCAGCGTAAAAACTTTTTATCTGTCATTGCTTGTATCTAGATGTCCCCACAAAGCCTCATGTACTCATAGGTGGGGCTTTTGGGAGTGGCTAAATGACAGGTGTGTGATCCTGAAGAAAGGATGTGATAACTGGATTAGCCCACTGATTGGTTTAGCATAGTTCTTGGTGTAGATAGTAGGAAGCCCCACTCTGTGATTGGTGGCACCATCCAATAGGCTTGTAGCCTGGATGAAATAAAAGAGAAAGCAGAAGGAAGACTGCTGCCTCGTACCTTCCACACCATGAACTGTTTCTTGTCTACCATGTTCCTCGGGTAAGAAACCCTGCCTTCGAACTAGCCAACTGTAAACAGAAACCTCTACAAACCGCAGGCTAAAATTAAACATTTCTGCCCTGACTTGTGTGTGTCAGGTATTCTGTGCTAGCAATGAAAAAGTAACTAAGACACTAAGCTCATTAATATCTACACCTGTTAAGTTTATTCCAGGTCACCTAAGTCACTTCTGACATAAGATAATTTAGAAACGATATTCTACCTTTCTCTTTACATTTGTTCCAGTGGTGTCATCGCTCCCTCATGGTTCTAATCACATAGAATGTATTGATTCTCACAATTCCCCTTTGCACACCCCTACTGCTTCCCTAAAGTCTAGGCTCAATCTGTTCTGGAGGAACTCAGACGAAACCAGAATAAAATAAAAGTCTTCCGCACGGCTCAAGCTATGGAAAAAAGGTATTTTGGAAAAAAATATGTTAAATTGACAGTTATTACAAGGCAGAATCTTTAACAGATCACAGGACACTGGAAATGTGTATGAAATAAATAAATCCCATGGTTAACAGGCAAAGTGTCAGCTGTGAGCCAACAAAATAAAACTTTTAAGAGTATGCCACCTCAAATGGGGGTAGAATATTCATGGGGGTTTTTTAGTCAGTTCTTAACACTGTACAAAGTTTTCATTTGTTTTTTGTTTTTTAAAACTTAATGAAGCTTTGGATCTTATAGTCAATTTACTTAAAATTACTCATGTTGGCCTCTAGACTACACTGTACTGAAGTTCATGGTGTTTGTCTCCTACAGAAGCTCCTGTATTGTGAAGGGTAAGCCCTTTTCACTGCGGTACAATGCGAAACACAATGCTGTCGGCAGGCCTGACAGCAAGCGGCAAACTCGGGCTTCATTCCCAGGCCAGACACTGAGGCATTGTGTGACTCGGCACAGGCCCCATAAACCTATCCATGCTTCAGTTTCCCCATGATTAACCAGTAACGTTTAACACTATCTGCCACTTCCTTTCTTCAGTAGGATGTTATGAGGCAGGGGCTCAATGCTTTATGCTATTAAGAAAGGCGCCAGATGGGTAAATAACTGTTCATCATGAGGCTCAATTTCCTACGGTGTCTTGGCTACTAGTAAGCCTCCTTGGGCAAGGGCCTGGCAGCCCAACATACAGCAAAAACTGGAATACTTCCCCCTCGACCTGCCCATGGTAGCTGTCTCCACATGTTCTACCCCAACCCAGCTGAATGTAAGGTAACACACACATACAACCCTTGGCTTTCATTTTCGGCAGGAAATAGAAAACAGAGCCAGTATAAATTGTAATTATACTCTATGTGGAGCAGCTCAGGTCATGGTCTCCTTTGGCTAGACTACTTCATTTCATGAGTTTTTCCATTGGATCAATTATGACTTACTCCTCTGTGAAAGAACCTACGATATCTACTATGTCAAGACACAGAGTGTTTTCTCCTACAACTGCATGCCCTACCTTCTGTCAATGTAGTGAGGAAATAATATGCCAATGCCCAAGAGGAGGCAAAGTCTAGAATCACCGGTGATAATGCTATGTTATAGACTTTCGGTAAATCATGTGATCTTTGGTTGAAATATAGAGTAGCTAAAATGCAAAGGCATAAACATTAGGAATACTAATAATCAAATATAAATAAGGAAGGTGGTCCTATATATTAGAAATAAAAAGCAAAAGATGAAATCACCAAGGTAAAATAAGGCATTCCATTTCAGCCTAGCGACCCTGCACTAAGACAACAATATTATCATCTTAGAATGTTCCTATTTGTATTAGAGACAATGTCAGACACTTGGCAGGCCTGGTAGAACACTGTTCACAGTAAGTACTCAGTAAATATCAGTTCAATAAGTCAACCCTGTGAACTATAAATTAAGCTATTAACTATATATCTCATTTTCCACCCTCCAAATCATTCTAGCCACCCTGCCTGTCTCTCACTAGGCCCTCAAACAATCTGAGCACTTAGTGTTCTCACCACCCTGGTCATGCACACGAGGAATGAAAGGCCTTCCCATCTCTCCATCACCTGTCAAATCCCTATTCGGAGTTCTGCTTAGAAGCCACCTACCCTTGGGAAGTCTCCCTCAATTCCTTCAGAGAACTAACTAATCCTTTCTTTTAGATCTGTCATATACACATGCTTCTGGCACTGGAGGCAAGATATGTCACATGTACTTTTTCCCCAACTGTCATATTTATCAGCTGATAGAAATATACACAGAGACCCAAAGACATATCCACTCATTCTTGTTCCCATTACTAGTCCAAAGAACTTAATTTTACAGCTTCCAAGAGTGGCCAGGCATCAAAACAGAACAGAGTTGTCCTGCAACTGCCTATTTCTGGATGAGAGACTTGTTAAAAAGCCTCCCACTCTGACACCAGCCCCTTCATTGCCAGTATTTCCTATCACCCTGTGTCACTAAATTCTCAGCCTTTTGAGACATGGCATTTGTTTCAATTGATGCTCTGTTTTTCATCATGAATACAAGATTTTATTCTGAGTATGATTTCAATTTGCTTGAAATTCTGTGTAGTTACTGGCAATTTTTCTGCAATCAGCTTTAAGACTTCCCTACAGCTACATAGTCACTGCCAAAGTCCCAGTTTCCTCCTCATTTAAGTATGGGTCTCCTCATCAAACACACATGGGTTCCCATAACAAGCACAAGGGTGGGGCCTAACAGAGTACTCACTCAATAAATACTTATTAAATTAATGAAACATGTATAAGGCAGTGCTTAAAAACAAGAGAAAACTCAATTTTAGATATATTTTTCTCATGCAGTTTGGCTTCAAAATCAAGAAGAAGCACATATACATTTTGACCCTCATCAATTTTCACAATGAAAAAGGTTTCAAAAGTCAACTTTCTAGCCAGGAATATAGCTCAGTGGCATAAGCGTTTGCCTGGCAAGCCTGAGGTCATGAGTTCGATTCCTGGTAAGAAAAAAAAAGTCAATTTCTAGAAGTCTTTTCTAAAATGTCCAAAAAATAAAACACACAGTGCTTAAATATCTGAAATGATCTGATTGGGCATAAAATATATTCCAACTCTAATTGTCAAATACGGATCGATCTTTTGAAAATGTAAGCCCATACAAAGTATAACACAATGCCAAATGTGTTACAAGACAGGTCCGAGCTGCTTGAGCTCTATGGGAGATACACCAACAGTGGAGATCCTAGTACAGTGGTTGCAAATCTATGGCACACATACTGCAGCAAGCTGTATCACTGAAAGTTCTAAAAGGTTCACCTGTTCTAGTAAGTGAAAAACAAAACCCGAAGACAGCTAATACTATTCAGCTGATTTGTATGCATTCATTTAATTATTCCCTAGAAGGACCCAGTAAGAAAAGTACTATATGATTACCATTTTTAGGCAAAGAAACTGAAGATCGAACAAGTTAATTTACTTGCCTGCACAGGGCAGAATCAAACCTTAGTGGGTACAGCTCCAGAACTGTCTGTGGAGCTACTGCAATGATAAACTTCTAACATCTGAGGATGTTTCATGCAGAACAGCCTTTTAGAGGCACTCTGTGCAGAGGGACACACAGACAAAACCACCAAGGAACGATTAAATGGCACAGCTGAGTCAGGGCTGTTTAACTCCAGAGTTGTTTTGAGGAGGTAAAAGAATTCTTTACATAAGTCTGCCTATGTAATTGAAGAAAAAGATGCCTGGTGAAGGAAAGAGAAGATCCAATTCTTTGTACTGTTTCTCTACTTGCACTGTCAGGTTTATAGCCAACAAGCATTTCATTCCAAGAAAGGGGATCTTGCAATTTTTTTCAGCTGAGTTAGATGACTTGAGTGAGAAACAGTATCCTTAAGGTCACTGTCTGCTGAATTAGGGAAGAGGGAAGTAAAAGATAAAACTGGAAGACAAGGAGATAGCGAATGGCTCCTGGCTTCTTTTTCTCACTGTTTGCTTCCTTCATTTAAACCTTTTTTTAATCCTCTGGAAAGGACAAAGCTTCTCTATAAGAGAAGCCCATGCTGGCCATAGAGATTTCTAATTCTAAACATAGTAATAAAGAAAATAGTACCTATTCAAACAGTCCTCAAAATTCCTCTCTTAATATATGTACATATATCTTACTTCAATAAAGTAAATACATAAACAAATAACACATAAAATAAAATGTGTTTGAGAAGTAAAATGCACTGAGGGGAGAGGATGGGAGAAGATGCAATAACAAACTGGAAAATACAGAAATGCACATGAAAGAAATGTTTCGTAAGGAACATACAATTTCTTAACTAATCCTATTTGTAAGAAAATGAATGTAAAATATGTTCCAATATCTTGGAATAACTAGCAATTCTTGCAAATAAGTAAAAAGAATATAAATACAAAATGGCAACTACAACAGCCGAAGTAATAACCAAGGTGATAGAGTGCTGTCAGGTGCCCTTGACCGCCAGACACTGACCAACACAAGACTCCTCCCCATGCTGCAAAAGCAATCCACGTTTTGGGGTGAAAAACCCTGTAGTCCCTTAAAATCCTGCAGGAAAAACAATAAATTGTTTTTAAAGAGGATAGGGCAAACCTTTTGGCTATTTGGGCTGCTCTGAGCCCACAGATGAAGGCTTTGGCCGGAACTGTCCCAGGACTGAGGCCTCTGGCCAATACATCACACTGCCTCAGGATACTAGGTCTGTCTTTGCCTTACCCTTTGTATTTCTCAATCCACATTCCTTTTTGGGGTGAAATACTCCATTATTTCTGCTTTGTTCTGGGCTGTCTCCTGTCTCTGTCCCTATTAACTCGTGGCAACAAAAGAAACAAACAGAAGCAGGGGATTTCATGCTTAGCAGCTATAGACATTGGCCTCGCGGCTTTGCGGAGGGGCAGACATCTGAGACTTTGAATGGAACAGAGTGTCGCTGCTCTGAACCAGACCGGGGCCCACGTGGCTCCCAGTCTGTGCGTCAGTCATCCTTGATCAGTGGCACTCATGAGTCCTAGTAAGTGTATTTCAAGATGAACAAAAACTGCGGTTTTAAAAGTTAGGACATGTATCTGATAATCACATTTTAAAAGATTCTTATACATTCTTAGCCATCTAAAATTGGACATCTCACAATGGAAGCTGATCACAGAATAAGATTTTTTTAATACAGAAAGGGAGTTATGCTAAAAACAAATGTCTTTCTTATTTTTCAAATTTAATTCCTATTTTGTAATGGTTAGATGAGAAAAGCAACTTTTAAATATATCAATTTTCATAGTAAGAGATTTATTTAACAAAATCCCCAGGCATGATTGTCTATAATAGACCCAAGCTTTTCAGAAATATCTCCAAATCAGGCTTCACATAGGTCAGCTTCAGACCATCTACTATTTTTTTCCTAAAGAGCAAAGAAATATAAATTTAGTTGAAAGCAAAGGAAAAACTAACATTTTGTATCAAACTTCTTTTTAGATCATATCTGAACAGAACATTCCTAAACAGAAAGTAGGGTTTAAAATGAGAGAACACTTTTAACATTTCTTGCCAAAGGCTTCTATATTTTATACACTTAGGAAGAGTCAGGGAATGAGAACATTTAGAGAGCTAGCTTCCTGGGTAGATTTATAAATGAATTTAAGTTATCACCTAAAAATCTCCAGGAAGACCTCAACAAGGTACATTTTTTCCCACTCTTGGTACTTTTGGAATCAGAGATAAGGGAGGGAGGGAGGGAGACAGGGAGAGGGGCGGGGGGGGGGAGAAAAAGAGAAAGGGAGGAAGGGAGAAGGGAAGAAAGGAAGAGAGGGAGAGCAGGAGGAGAGGGAAAGGGACAGGGAACAGGACGAAAGGAGAGAGATCAAATAAACTTGTTTTTCTTGTAGTCCCTAAGAATGGAAATCCTACTCTTCTTTCTCTGGACAATCTTTGGGTTCCACTAGGACGGGGCCTAGTCCCACAGCTTCTATTTGCCTCCAATCCCTATATATCTGTCCGTTTCTGCCTCTACAATCTCCTTGCTCCTTTTCAGTCCTGAAACTTTTGATCAGCACATCACCACAGCCTCCTGGACAGCTACACTGTCTGCTGGTGCCATTAGTTCAGGTCTTACCTAACTCTAATTAAGTATCCAAAATACAGAGGTCTTTGTAAAGCACATATAGCCATTTTCATAATTTAAAATCCTTCCCTGGCTACCTACAGTTGTCCAAGTAATGTCTACATTCTTTATCTAAGCAGACAAGTCTCTACGAACCAGCCTTAATTATCATTTCTGGTCTCCAAAGGTTGTTACGAAGATTACATGAAATAGTATCTATAAAGCATCTGAAACAGGATTTGACACATAAAAGTTAACTAACAATGATAATTCTTCTTGTTATTTTCCCACTACACACAAGACCTTTGTATCAAACAGACTTCTGTGCAGTTCCTGATCCATCCTCTTACCCACTCCATGTTATTCAAGAAGCCCACCCTCTGCAAACAGTCTTCCCTACTATCTTCCTCAGGTAAGTTTCTAGACATCCTTCAAAACTCAGCTCAGTCGTCTTTTCTTCCAAGATTTCTGTGAGCTTCAGTCTGATTTAAATGACCTTCTTTGAAGTCCTTTAGCACTGTTTCTATTTCACTGTCATAATATTCATTGTTCTCGCAAGTAAAGTTGATTTACTGTTCTTCTTTCTCCACTGGACTTAGAGCACTTGAATGTAGGCATTACTTCTAACTCAGTTTTGAGACCTAGATGTCTGACCCAGCACCTACCATATGGCAGAAAATGTTCTCCAGTTAGTAAGTGCATTGCTTTGATTAAATGCATAGTCAAACAAGCCTGAAAATGAGCCTTAGAGCAATCAAGACAAGCTACTTCACCAACAGCTATTGCCTAATCTAGAAAATAAGGGGCGTCTCATATGATTACTTGAGTAGTATACAAGGAACTGCACACTAAATGCTCAGCTTAGTGTTCAATAATCGATAGGTATTACTATCATCATGATTACTATTATGAGGTTTTTCTTCAATTATAATAGTGTTTGCATAAAGAAAATTGATTTCTGTGACCACCAATCAGTATCCTCTTCACAATATATAATTAAAGACAATTTAAGGTTTGGTTTATTTCACCATCCATTTGGTCAAAGGTCTGATATGGTACACCAAATCGTATCAGATGTAGTGTCTAATGACATGTGATAGCAAATCAAAAGGACTATCTATAAGAACCATCAAAAGTGACCATAATATGACATATAGTAAGATTGCTATTGGGTTTTTCCCCTTCCCCTAAGAAGGAAACACTCCTAAAAAGCAACTTCTAAATGTTGTGGTCGATCCTAACAGATAAACCAATTCTCTGTGAATCTGAATTTCTACACAGACCTAGACAAAAGCATAAAGGATGGATGTGTGTGTAATCCCTCTGCATCCCCAAATCACATTGCCTTGACTGCTGACAAAGACAAATGTTTACCATGGTCTAGCACTGAAGAGCCAATACAGCGAGCTAGATGTTATCTCACCTCACACATCAACACACGCGCCAGACAGATTCTTATTGCACTCTGTTACTGCTGATGAGAGAGGCAGGGAGGGCACAGCTGGATATTTCAGATCCACAGCTGAGCTGGCAGCAGGGGTAGTTCAAGACACCTTCTCACTTTAAAAGCCAGAATTAATCTGAAAGGTGTGTTTTATTAAAGAGGCACTTCCCGGCTACTGTCAAACATCCCAAGCAGAAGCGGAATAAGGGAGATCCACTTGGGATCATTTATGAAATATCAACTGATTCCTTTCAGCACCTACAAATCACTTATCAAAAGTCAAATAACCAACAAAAATCTGTTCCCTACTAAGTTTAAAAGTAGCATGTGGACTTTATTTTATTATAAATATTTTAGTGCTTATTTTACTTCATTCCCTGAGATTCACAAATACATAAATGCCTTAAACTGTGTTCTGTGATGCTATAGCCTTAATTATATAGATGGTACAACAGTTATATAACAGACTGATGAAGCTATTAGGGGGGTCCCACAAGTCTCGCATATTTAGAGTCTTAATAAAACAAAGGCTAAATACCACAAACTAATTCTCTCTCTTCCCCTCCCACTATGTGTGTGTCTGTCTCTGTCTCTGCTTCTCTTTCTTTCTCTATTTCTCTATCTCTCCCTCGTGTGTGTGTGTGTGTGTGTGTGTGTGTGTGTGTGTGTGTGTAAAACCGTGCACTTACTCTATCAAAGGAGTTCTCAAGCAACTAGGAAAATACAATATTTGAACATCCCAATTGTTCTTTAAAGGGCTGCTCTTCTTTATCTTTTGTACTAGACAGGGTTAAGAGTAATCCATCAGGAAGATTCTAATGCACAGAACTGATAAGAAGGTTAAAGAACTGCAGGAGACACAGTAAGACCACAGCAACTATTTCTAGTTCAGGAGTGCCACTTACAGTAATTGCTGCCAACCTGTGTCAAATTCCACTGCTGCTAAGATAATGACCTCTGTCTACTTTGGTCTGGTGTGCTGGACCATCAAGCTAGAGCATCTAACTGGCCAAGCCTGGACCTTGGCTGCAAAGGAGTTGAGAAAAAAATAACTGCTTTCAGCAATGAAAAGAAGGAGCCCTGGCTTCAAATTGCAGGATTTTTCTCCAAGTGGAGGCAGCCATTTGTAGGGCAGCCAAAAAGCATGAACTACACATTCTGTCCTTTGGCCCAACAGACAGCAGACAATCTTTTCTTACAATTAAAAGACAAACTAGAACAACGTTTGTTCAACTTCTACTTCCATAAGCTTATTCTGACAAAAATTGCTAAAGTATTAAGAAAGGCCAAAAGGAGTCAGGATGAATCCAGTTAGAGGGCAAAATAGCAGCTAGTAATAAATGTGTCTAGGATTTTCCTGAACAAACATGTTTTGGCTTATAGTGTCCCATCTGAGCACTGTTATTTAAGTCAGCTCACCTGCTACATATGCATTTCCTTCTTCCTTTCCATAGTGCTATCAATAAGTTACTACATGCAAGAAGATGCACACTGGCTGCACATGAGTAGGAGGCAAGTATCTGGCAGCTCTACGTTCATACTTCTATATTCTTCCTTTCCTTTCAGTTTTAATATGTTGCAAGAGAAACATGGGACAGGGCACACTTGGAACCTTGTGCAGCACCTTGCTTTTGTTAGCTAAAAACAAAAGCACAGTGGGGTAGTCTGGGCTATTGTTTGTCTCTAGAAAACAAAGATGTAAATTTTCCAAAGCTCCTTAAAGATGTGTGACTAGCCTGTTTTAAAAAAAAATAAAACAACTCTTCTTTTCAAGATGTTTATCAAGTAACATATTATCCATCTAGAAACCCTTTTCCAGTTTGTAAATCACACCATAATCATGAAGCAACAGTTACTACAACAAAAAAACTACATCTGGAACGAACACACACACACACACACACACACACACACACACACACAGCATTCACACTTATAGTTAGCAAAAATAAAAGTTAAAAAAAAAAAACTGATCCTTAGCTAACAAATTCAATTTTCCCAAAAGAAAAATATCTGAAATTGTCATTAAAAAAGAAAAAACTGTGAGGGAATGGGGGTAGAAAGGAAATGATCAGATAAAGGCACATGTTTCAAAAAGAAAAATAAAATAGACAACCACATTATATCTCATTTGGTGAATCTGTGGAAATAATTTATGACTATCTAATAAGGAATTATGGCTTCTCCCTGAAAAGCTTCATAGCTCCCCCATGGTTCTCCAGAAGTGGAAAAGGAGATACTCATGATTCTTTGGTTTTGGTATAAATATAAATTTTATAATTACACTGATATTGGATAAAATGATCCTCAGGGATAATATTAATGCACAAATTACACACAGTGTTTGCTAGACATAAAACACTCACCACCAAAAGGTACAGAAAGTATATTTGAGAGGATCAGGGCTCACACGAGAAATAATGCAAGGGGAATAAGACATAACCGACAACAGGAAAAATGCAAGAATTCTCTCCTAAAATCCAAGATAATGTTAGTCTTAGCAAAATCTGCATGTATTAAAATAAGACTTCACTGTCACATTATGTGAAAGTAAAGAGAGCAGGTAGAAAATTAAAAATCTTTCCTGAGATTACCTAAACCTAAGACTTCTAATACAAAAACTGTATACAATGAAGACAACAGCTCTCTCTTCAAGGCTACTAATCTTAAACTTCTTACAAATCTGCTTATTTCTCCCACAGGAGTATGAAAGATATGATATCTTCAAAAATGCGATGTTTTGATATATGTTATGCAGTGTTTAATCACACATTACTTCTTGTGTTATTATATGTGTTTTTATTGTAAGCTACATCTGGTTTTTCATAGAAGTGAAAAATGAATTAACAAGACAATAAAAGGATATACAGAAAATACAGTTTGATCAATTAGGAGCAGGAAATATATATCTCATTCAACTCAGGTAAAGGCAGAGACTTCAAACTTTCAAGGATGAAGAATGGAAAGTACAGGAGACTTAAACAAACAGATCACAAAGAGGAGACTAAATCATATGATATGCTGATGAGAAAAATGATGTGGCCTCAAAGCAGCTTGAACTGCAGCGTAGCATGCTCTACTGAGTCATCACTTGGAAATTGTGAATCGCGCTTACATAAAAATCACCTAGTATTTATTTTGCCTAAGTGACAATAAAATTTCAAAACAAACGATAAAGACTTAGGAAACAAAATGCATGATATGAAAATTCAGCTTCTGAAACCAGACATGGCAATGTAAAGCTGTAATTCCAGAACTCTGGGAGGCTGAGGCAGGAAGATCGTTAAGTTTGAGCAAGTTTGAGCAACTTGCTCATAAGTTTGAGCAAGACCTGTCTCAAATAAAATAAAATAAAATAAAATGGATTTTGGATATACTTCAGTGTAAAGTCCCTGGGTTCAATTTTCGCTACTGGAAAAAAAAACCGCACTAATAAATTGTACATTAAATATTAAATACACTTGAGTTTTAATACAATTCCTAACAACTTATGTTAACCTTGACTGTCAACTTGAGTGAATTGAAAATGCCTAGGAAATTAGTAAAACAAAAGTGTCATTTCCAGAGAAAACTGCCACATGTGGGACAGCCCTGAGGAAGGGGCCCAGTCTTGAACATGGGCAGCATTATACAATAGGGTGAAGGCCAGATGTAACAAAAGCAGGGAGGAAGCCCACCAACACAGGGCGCGTTCTCCCTCTCTCTGGTTCTGTCACGCAGTCAGGCCTCCTGCCATGATGTTCTCTTTTCTCATAGAACTAAACAGACCATAGACTGAAACTGTGAGGCAAAATAAACTTTTGCTACTTTAAATTGGTTTCTTGGGTATTTTATCGTAGCAACAGTAAACTAACATACTTAATATTCCTCAACTTTCTTACTGTAAAAAACACAGCAATTAACAGCCTGCTACTATGCTAAGACTTCTGCCCAACCCAGAAAAATATTTAAGGAGACAGTGATATCTTAACATGTGGCTGGGGCCATCATTACTAAATATACAACAAAAAGAAGGCCACACATAATAAAGAAAAATAGAGTTCCAAGATAATCTTTCATAGGCAAAGAAACAAAAACAAAACACAACTTCACAAAATAGGTGAGTCAAAAAACCCCACCTAAGGCAAGCCCTAGAAATCATCTATTGTGGAGTTCACTAGCCTTTGTGCTAGACAACTTAACTATGTCCCCAGACCATCTGAGTGCTTCCCAACCTGCACTCAGTTCTGGAGGCTCTAAAGACCACATCAGTGGGCCCTTATATCCTCTGTGGTTCAGCAAAATAGAGGCACCAGCTACAGAAGAGTGAATGAGAACAAAATCAAGGTATTTCTCAAAACTCCCTATTTGCATGGTCAGTGGGGACAAGCAGCAACCCTAGAGCAAGATTCACAGCCTTATCTTACAAGCAGGGCCACCCAGCTTCTCTGACTCTGAGATCCAAAAGAAGCTCTTTCTCTTTGCTCCTTTGAGACAAAGGATAGTTTCTTGGTACCCTGTCTACAGCTTTGTGAATAGAAACCCCATTAGTCAACTCTCCTCCAGTTACCAATTTAAACATGCCATCTGTTTCTAACTGAAGAGCTTTCCTAGTGACAGAAATTAAATGGAAAGGAACCAAAGGTGATACCTAGAGTTGGAACTTCAACAAAGGAATAAAACTTTGAAGGTGGTAGAAAAAATAAGAGTTTGGGTGTAGAATCATATGACACACGTATTATAAGAGATCCACCGAAACTGTCAAGTACACAGACTGATAATTAAGTTTGGGGATCTAAAAAGAGGTCAGAGTTTAAGATACAAATATAACAACCACTGAATGGTTTTTAAAGCCATGTATGAGGGAGTTGGCATATACAGAGTATGAGATTTTTGGTATTGTGACACAGAAAAGACTATTTGCTTTGGCATATTAATGTTCAAATTATTACAGCAAGAAATGTAAACAAATTGTTGTTCCTTATGCCTTCAAGTTTAAATCTTAGAAATCCCATTATTCTAGTTATAAACCTACTAAATTGTAACCATCATTTGTGATAGGGACTATGATTAATATTTAGCTCCATCAACAAAATTAAACTCCATTTAAAATTTTAACTTACACTTATAAATGTAATATATTCAATTTTTCTCTTAAAGACACTATAAACACTTCACATACAAAATGTTTCCATGCACTCTACTAAATTCTTATAATTCCAGCAAGTTAAACACAGAAATTAGTGAATCTTAAATTCTCAGACATTCCATTTCCAGTTACAAAAACATTTATACTTATAAATACAAGTCTAAATCTATCAATGTGATAATTGAACTAACCATAAAAGTATCAATAATATAGATACAAGTATTTCAGGATTTCTGTAGAAATTTCTCAATTTCACCCAAAGAATGACAGCAAGTAAAAATTAGGATTTTTCCTTGCCACACTGATCAGTAATGTGGAGAATCATTTTCAAGTCACTATAACAGAAATATCATGTCAAATATAGCTTGGTATTATGGCATGTACCCTAAATTCAATTTAACAATCTTCCCTGAAATTTAGATCAGCAACATGTTTAGCTATGATTGTACCTAAATTATATAATAAGGATAACCTCCTAAATTATGTATTTCTTTGGTAATTTGACATCTTCCTATCTAGCTGTTAGGGCACATGGAAGTTAGTATTTTGTATGAACTGTCTTCTCTGCTCAAAAAACCAGTCCCTCATTATACTATATTTCCTTCAGCCTCCTCAGCAAACTGTTCTTTCTTCTCTCCTGCACCAAAATTCCAATTACTATTGTGTGATCTTCCCCTATAAGCATATATACTTTTTGCTATTCCTGCCAGCCTGGAGAAAAAGCGAGAGAAGAAAAAGGAGGTAAGAGAAGGGAAGAAGAAAGAAAAATGAGGGGAAAGGAAGGAAAAAGAGAGAAAAATAGATAATACAAAACACAGAGAAAAATCATGGAATCAAATGATTCTTTGAAAAAACAATACTGACAAACTTTTAGTTAGATGAATTAAGAAAAAAGAGAAAAGACTCAAATCACTAAAATCAGAAATGAAAGTGGTATCTTAATGTTAATTCTACAGAAATACAATGGACAATTGTACTCCAACAAATTGTATAACCTAGATGAAATGGACAAATTCCTAGAAACACAAACCAATTAAGACTGAATCAGAGGCTGGGTATGTAGTTCAGCAGGCACAGCGCCTGCCCGGCAAGCATGAGGTCATGAATTTGATTCCTAGTACCAAAAAAAAAAAATTAAAAAAACTAAATCAGGCAGAAACAAAAAATGTAAATATACCTATAACAGTAAAAGACTGAAACTGCAGTCAAAAATTGCCTGAAAAAATCCAGCTTTTCAAAAGGTTCTACAAAAAAGAAAAACTGGTATCACTCCCTCTCAAATCTTCCCAAAAAAGTAAAGAGGAAGGAACATTCCTAACTCATTCAATAAGGTCAATATTAACTTCATACCAATGCCAGAAAAAGAACTAATACAGAAAGAAAATTACAATATAATGACTTTTTTCAATACTGACAGAAAACCTCCCTTGCCAACAAAATTCCACAGCATACTTTCAAGAAGTCTACGATTTCACCAAGTGAGATTTATTCCTGGAACGCAGGAATAGTTCAACATACAAAAATCTATTAATGTAATACATCACACTAACAAAATGAAGGACAACAACCGCATCATCACTCAATTGATGTAGATAAAGCATTTAATAATACTCGATACCTTTAATCATTAAAAAGAAAGAGAAAGAAACCATATCAACATGGTAAAAGCTGTACATGAAAAAGTCCAAGTGACTATTACACTCAATAGTGAAAGACTGAAAAGGGAAGGATGGATACTCTCACCATTCTTATTCAACAAGTAACTAGAAGTTTTAATTGCTGAGCAATTAGCCATGAAAAAGAAACCAAAAGGATCCAAATTAAAAGTAAAATCATCTTTTTGCAGATAACATAATCATATATGTAGAAAAGCCTACAGATTATTTTTTTTTAAAAACCCCTTTAAGGCCAACAAGAAATGTCTGCAAAGTCAACACACAAATCAGTTGCATATCTGCACGCTAACAATGAAGAATCTGAAAAGGAAACTATGAAAATAATTATATTTATAATAGCATGTAAAATAATAAAACACATAGGAATTAATTTAACTAAGGAAGTCAAAGACTTGTAAATTAAAACTATAAAACCCTGCTGAAGCCAAGGAGGGTGATGCACACCTGTAAGCCCAGCTACTTGGGAGGCTGGACAAGATTGTAAATTTAAGGCCAGATTAATTTAGCAAAATCCTCTCTCAAAATAAAAAATAAAGTGTAAGGCATGTAGCTCAGTGGTATACTTCTCCTGGATTTGATCCACAAATGCATTATCACAAAAACACTGCTGAAAGTAATAAAAGAAAACATAAATGGGAACAATCCCATGTTTATTAACTAAAAGGAAACTAAGGTCTCTATACTGTGCAAAACAATCTACAGATCCAATGTAACCCATGTGAAAATTGTGTATTTCCACCACAACAGAAAAATCCACACTAAAATGTATATGCAATCTCAAGGGCCCACAAATAGACAAAACAAATTGAAAATTGAAAACAAAACTGGAGGCTCCACATTTCTGAATTTCAAACAAAGCTGTAATAATCAAGATAGTGTGGTAGTAACATAAAGACAGACATTAGACAAATGGAATAGAATACAAAACCCAGAAATAATATTTCATATGTATAGTCAAATAATTTTTGATATGAATGCCAAGTTCAATGGGAAAAGACAAGTTTCTTTCAACAAATGATGTTTGGAAAACTGGATATGCATATGCAAAAGAACGACGTTGACTTCTTACCTAATAGCATATTTAAAACAACTCAAAGTAGTATCAAATGATTGGTGGGGGAGCCCTGCACGTGTGCTGTACTCTAACACTTTGGAACAGAAGAGGAGCTCGGTCCGGGAAGCAACATCTCGGCAGCTTTCTGTGTGGAACTCATGGCAGAAATCTTAAGGGGCAGAGAGGGAGCCCAGCTTGGCGGCGCCACTGGTGAAGCCTTTGCGGCAGACCTTTGCTGGGGTGAGCTGCCTGGGTACTTTGTAGCTCAACACTTTTCATCTGACATTCAAAATGACAAGACAGATGAGCAAAACACTGCCTCAAAACTCACCTCCACCCAGAACAAGGCCAGGAAACAATAATACAGGAGAACTAGAAAGCCACATACCTGCAATTTCTGAAATGATTTCATCTGCAGTAAAGAAACAACTCCATCAGGCCATAGAAGAGATTAAAGCAGAAATAATCTCCCAGGCAAAAAATAGAGTGAAAATAATAATGGGAGAAATGTTCCGCACATATAGAGAAGAAACAGATAAAAGAACAGAAAAATATAGGAAGCAAATGGAAATGTTATATGAGCTATTTAGGAATGAATTAGAACACATGAAACAGATTCAAAGAGATTGCCAAGAAATGAAAACTTCCACTGAAAGCCTGCAAAACCGCTTCAATGAAGCCAAAGAGAATTTCAGATCTTGAAGACAGCATGACAGCTAGAGATCATGAAAGGAAGGATCTCTTAAAGTCATCAAGGATCCGGGAAAAATCAACCCAAGAGCTGCAAAATGAGGCAAAAAGAAATAATATCTGAGTAATAGGAGTCAGTGAGACAGTAGAAGGCAACACAAATGATACAAAAACAATATTTGCAGAAATAATAGCATAAAATTTCCCAACCACAGTAAAAGATACTGATGTGCACTTAAACGAAGCATACAGAACTCCAATGAGCCATAAACCAAATAAAGCCACACCTAGACATATAATAGTCAAAATCTCAGACATCCAGCAAAAGAACACAATATTAAAAGCTGCTAGAGAAAATAAACAGATCACCTATAAAGAAAAGCCCATGAGAATCACAGCAGACTTCTCAACAGAAACGATGAAATCAAGAAGAGCTTGGAGCAAGATATTACAGATTCTGAGACAAAACAGCTTCCAACCCAGACTGACATATCATGTAAAACTATCCTTCAAGTTCAATGGAGAAATAAAATATTTCCACGACAAAGAACAAATGAAGAACTTCATGAGTGCCAAACCAACATTACAAAAAGTACTAAAAGATAATCTAGACAGAAAACAAAGAGACCAGAATCTCAAGAACAACAACAGAAAGGAACCCTCAAGCAGAACAAGCAATTAAACAGCAAAAGTAGGTAAGCAATAACAACTAAATAGCATGACAAGAATAAGAAAACATATAACAGTTATTACCATTAATGTAAATGGCCCTAATTCACAGTCAAAAGAAACAGATTAGCAGAGTGGATTAAGAAACAAAATCCCACAATGTGCTGTATACAGGAAATACAACTTTACTGAAAAGGAAATCCACAGACTAAAAGTTAAAGGATAGAAAACAATTCTCCATGCAACAGGTTCCCAGAGAAAAGCAGGGGTAGCTATTATGTTTGCAGACAATGTAAACTTCAAAGTGAAAAGAATCAAAACAGATAAAGAAGGCTACTACATACTAGTTAGGAGAAAGTTGCAAGAGGAAAAGATAACAATCCTAAACATTTAAGCACCAAATACTGGAGCACCAAACTTTATAAGTTTAATCTCAACAGACATGAAAAAACAAATAATTAATAACACTATTTTAATAGGTGACATAAACACCCCTTTGACACAAACGGAGAGGTCAACTGGACAAAAAATCAGCAAAGAAATAACAGACCTGAACCAAGGTGTGAACAAATGGACTTAGTAGATGTATAGAGTGTTCCAACCCAAAACATCACAATACACATTTTTCTCAGCTGCACATGGGTCTTTCTCTAAAATTGACCACATTCTAGCCCATAGAGCATAACTATCTAAATGCAAAAGAAGAGAAATTATCCCATGCATATTACCTGATCACAGTGCAATGAAATTGGAAATTAATGGCAAAGGGAACCTCAAAAACCCCATAAACACTGGGAAATTAGACAACAACCTCCTGAATAACCAATAGGTCACACATGAAATTAAAGAAGAAATTTAAAAATACCCACAAACAAACGAAAATGCAAATACAACCTACTGGAATCTGTGGCATGCAATGAAAGCAGTCCTCAGATGGAAATTTATAGCAATGAAATCATATACAAAGAAAATAGAAAGAGAGCAAATAAATAACCTAATGACACACCTCAAACTCTTAGAAAAAGAGCAACAAGCCAAACCAAGAGCCCAAAGAAGGGAGAACATTATAAAACTCACGGCAAAAATTAATGCAATTGAGATGAAGAAAACTCTACAAAAAATTAGTGAATCAAAGAGTTGGTTCTTCGAAAGAATAAATAAAATTGATAAACCCCTAGCCAACCTTATCAAAAAAAGAAGGGAAAGATCTCAAATTCATGCAATAAGGAATGAAAAGGATGAAGTCACTACAGATCCAAAAGAAATACAAAAGATCATTAA